>CM042417.1:5862264-5877264 GCA_023634145.1 Thymallus thymallus | reverse complement strand
GTTTATATACATTCAGTATCTAAGCGTTTCTCTCTCTCTCTCTCTCACTATCTCACTCTGTCTCTGTCTCTCTCTCTCTCTCTCTCTCTCTCTCACACTATCTCACTCTGTCTCTGTCTCTCACTCTCTCTGTCTCTCACTATCTCACTCTGTCTCTCACTCTCTCTCTCTCTCTCTCTCTCTCTCTCTCTCTCTCTCTCTCTCTCTCTCTCTCTCTCTCTCGCTCTCTCTCGCTCTCTCTCTCTCTCTCGCTCTCTCTCTCTCTCTCTCTCTCTCTCTCTCTCTCACTATCTCACTCTGTCTCTGTCTTTCACTCTCTCTCTCTCTCTCTCTCACTATCTCACTCTGTCTCTGTCTCTCACTCTCTCTCACTATCTCACTCTGTCTCTGTCTCTCACTCTCTCTCTCTCACTATCTCACTCTGTCTCTGTCTCTGTCTCTGCCTCTCTCTCTCTCTCTCTCTCTCTCTCTCTCTCACTATCTCACTCTGTCTCTCTCTCTCACTATCTCACTCTGTCTCTCACTATCTCACTCTGTCTCTCTCGCTCTCTCTCTCTCTCACTGTCTCTCTCTCTCTCTCTCTCTCTCTCTCACTATCTCACTCTTTCTCTCACTCTCTCTCTCTCTCTCTCTCTCACTATCTCACTCTCTCTCTCTCTCTCTCTCTCTCTCTCTCTGTTTCTCTCTTTCTGATGAACTCTCATTAGTCGACTGTTCTCATTGAAGTGGAGTTTTGTTTTATAACTTAGACAATCACATCCCCAGAGCAGCACCCCTCCCCTTCGACCCCTCTCTGGTACCCCCTCTCACCCCATACTCCCATCTCCCTTTGTCTGGCCATTGAAAAGCCACTATGCTCTCTCTTTCCCTCTCTCCCTCTCTCCCTCTCTCCTCTCTCACTCTGCTCTCCTTGTCTCTCCCTCTCAGCTTTGCACATAATAATAATAACAATATTAATACAGGGTATTCTATTCCTCTTCCCTCTGTTCCCCCCTGAGAGAGAGAATCAGCTTGTGTGTGTCCTGTGTTCTCTGATAGAATATTAATTCAATTCAATTCAAGGGGCTTTATTGGCATGGGAAACACATGTTTATATTGCAAAAGCAAGTGAAGTAGATAATAATCACAAGTGAAATAAACAATACAGATTGAACAGTAAACATTACACTCACAAAAGTTCCAAAATAATAAAGACATTTCAAATGTCATATTATGTCTATATACAGTGTTGTAATGATGTGCAAATAGTTAAAGTACAAAAGGGAAAATAAATAAACATAAATATGGGTTGTATTTACAATGTTGTTTGTTCTTCACTGGTTGCCCTTTTCTTGTGGCAACAGGTCACAAATTTTGCTACTGTTATGGCACTCTATGGTATTTCACCCAATAGATATGTGAGTTTAGCAAAATTGGATTTGTTTTCAAATGTTTTGTTGGTCTATGTAATATGTGTCTCTAATATGGTCAAACATTTGGCAGTAGGTTAGGAAGTGCAGTTCAGTTTCCACTTCATTTTGTGGGCAGTGTGTAGATAGATAGATAGATAGATAGATAGATAGATAGATAGATAGATAGATAGATAGATAGATAGATAGATAGATAGATAGATAGATAGATAGATAGATAGATAGATAGATAGATACTTTATTGATCCCCGAGGGGGACATTTCTTTGTCAAGCAGCTACAACAAAACATAGGGCAGGTGCAAAATGCCAGAACGAAAATACACAAAAGACAGATACACGGTACATGATACATAGAGCGGCAGTAGGAGAAAGTATAGAAATATAAGATATCTGGAGTGCAAAAAAGCTATAAAAAATACATTGCATAGTATGGGTGGTTGGCTGAATATGTACACTATACATTGGTGGATGTTGGATGGTTAACTATACTATACAGGTCGATGGCAGAGAAATACTTCAATAGCTAAAAATACATATGCATATGTACTTAGCCTGTCTTCACTTGGGAGCTAGGTCTGCCTACTGCGACCTTTCTCAATAGCAAGGCTATGCTCATTGAGTCTGTACATAGTCAACATTTTTTTGGGTCAGTCACAGTGGTCAGGTATTCTTCCACTGTGTACTCTCTGTTTAGGGCCAAATAGCATTCCAATTTGCTCTGTTTTTTGATAAATTATTTCCAATGTTTCAAGTAATTATCTATTTGTTTTTATCATGATTTGGTTGGGTCCAATTGTGTTGCTGTCCTGGGGCTCTGTGGGGTCTGTTTGCGTTTGTGAACAGAGTCCCAGGACCAGCTTGCTTAGGTGACTCTTCTCTGGGATTGAGATGGAAGGTTTGGGAATCGCTTCCTTTTAGGTACGTTGTAGAAGTTTTCTGGATTTTGATCATTAGCGGGTATATGTGCAGAAGATCTAGGTGCTGATATAGGCCCTCCTTGGTTGGGGACAGAAGCACCAGATCATCAACAAACAGTAGACATCTGACTTCAGATTCTAGTAGGGTGAGGCCGGGTGCTGCAGACTTTTCTTGTGTCCTCGCCAATTCGTTGATAGATACACCCCTGGTCAAAAGTTTGGAATATTTCTCATTCAAGGGTTTTTCTTGCACTATTTTTTACATTGTAGAATAAAAGTTAAGACATCAAAACTATGACATAACACATATGGAATCATGTAGTAACCAAAAAAGTGTTATATATTATATTTGAGATTCTTCAAATATCCACCCTTTGCCTCGATGACAGCTTTGCACACTCTTTGCATTCTCTTGCGGTCATGGACGAAATAATCCCCGTACCAGGCAGTGATGCAACCGATCAGGACGCTCTTGATGGTGCAGCGATAGTATTTGGAGAGGACCCGGGGCGGCATGCTGAATTTCTTTATCTGCCTTAGGAAGTAGAGACGCTCTTTCACCATCTACAAGAGTGGTGGTGTTGTTGGTCCTGCTCCATGTCAAGTCCTCGGTGATGTGGATGCAGAGGAAGTTAAAACTGCTGAGATCCACTGGCCTTGTTCCACTTGATCTGGGTATGCGCATGTGTGTGTGTGTGTTTGTGCGTGCACTGTCTCAAGGGCTTTAAGATTATGTTGACAAAAGGTGATGATGCCCTTAGATTGAGTTTCGTCCCCTCTCCTCCTCCCTCGTCCCCTCTCCTCCTCCCTCGTCCCCTCTCCTCCTCCCCCGTCCCCTCTCCTCCTCCCTCGTCCCCTCTCCTCCTCCCCCGTCCCCTCTCCTCCTCCCACGTCACCCAGTAACCCAGTTGTTGTTTTGGGAATATTTAGAGATTAGGCACAATTTTATTGGTAGGATTTTAATGTTAATGCCTGCTGAGAGGCTTGGAGGAGGGTGATTTAGTAAAGTGTTGGGGTGAAGGTTGTCTTAATCCAGCTAACCTGACCTTAAACACACTGTTGACTTTCAGAGTCAAAGAAGATCAAACATCAATGCTGAAGTCTATATGGCCTGTCGTGTTCTTCTTAACATCATGGCACTGACTCTTTCTCACACACACACACACACACGCACACACGCACACACGCACACATGCACACAAACACACACACACGCACATACGCACACACGCACGCACACACACACACAAACACACGCGCACACACACACACACACATGCAAACACACACACACACACACGCACACACACATGCACACACACATGCACACACACGCACACACACGCACACACACACACACACACACACACACGCACACACACGCACACACGCACACACACATACACACACACACATGCACACACACACATGCACACACATCCACACACACATACACACACACATACACACATGCACACGCACACACACACACACACACACACACATACAGACACACACAAGCACACACACACACACACATTTAGACACACACAAACACAAACACACACATACACACACACACAAACACACGCATACAGACACACACACAAACACACACACATACAGACACTCACACACACACCACACACACACACAGACACACACACACGCACACACATGCACAAACACGCGCACACACACACACACAGACACACACACACACACACACACACACACAAGGCCTCCATGCATCTCCATAATAAATGGCCTTCCACACTCCTGCAGGTGAGTGGGTCTCTGTGTGCGTGGTGCAGCCTGAGGATTGAGTGACTAAAATGGATGGCCCTGCTTGGGTCTGGAGATTACACCTTCGCCTGACATCCAGCAGGAACTATTTAATATATCCTTATAGGAACGACTCAGGCCCTTCCTGGACTAGCTTATATTATTCATTATTATTAGTCCAGTAATGAGACAATGACATGTCTATTTTTACCTGATGATCACACAAGCTATGGTGTCTCCAATCTATATCCCATCACATTCATCACTACATTAATATCTACCATCCTAGGCTGTCTGGGTAATGATGGTCCATCTCTCATTCTGATCCTCTACCGAGAAACACAGCCCGGACCTGAGACACTAAACAGACCCGTTCACCCAGCCTACCATGACATAATGTGAAATGTTTTATTTATTCACCAGTAAGAACAATCCATTTATGAATCAATTAATGTTGATCCTCACAAGGGGAATTTAAAAGCATGCTAACTGGGGGACATTGACTTAAATTGTTTTTTGGTTAGGAAATGCTAATAGTATTAGAAGAAGTGGCAATGCCTAGTTGAACAAAACCAAAGCGTGGATTGTAGTTTCACCTTGTCGAGTGACTGCTTTCAAGGTATGGAAACAAATATGTAAATGTGTAATTTGGCTGAACTATTCCTTTAAATTCTTGGAAACGTTCGTCATCAGTTGATAGATTAGGCTACAGCTTTCCGTCAAGAATTAAGGGCTCGGGACTGCAGTAGGCCTAGGTCAAAACTAAACGTCTCTAATAAAAAGTAGCCTCATGTATTCTCGTCGGTGAGGGCTCAGAATAAAGGTACATAGGCCTACAATTATAAACAATAAAAAGGGCTATAAATAGATGCGTGTGTAGCGTTGGCTACAGACCTAACCTGCTTCTACAGTTATGCTGCTTACGCCTCCATCACACCGACAGAAACCTGCATTTTGGTACATTGGAAAGCTGTGCTTGCCTTGCAACGTCGCTTTGCAGAGGTAGTTGCAGTGCGTTCTGTGTGGTGCATACATTGGATTTATCGAACGTATGCGTCAAACTGTATGCGTAGACGGCTTAACAGAAATGGTAGCAGAAGGTGAATGTTGACTTTTTGTTGTACACATATACAGATTAAGCTGTGTACCATTTTGCGCAAACTCACTGTCGGTGTGATCGAGGCGGTAGCCTACGCGAGGCATACAATTTGTGTTGCTTGTAGCATAAATATACTGTTTTTATAATATATTTTCCTTGTTCATAGAGCAGCGCTGTTTTAAACAGTGAGACATTTCAGACACTGGCTGACTAACGGCCTATCGGGCTTGAGTTTTTCGTTATACATGTAGGAGCCGAAGTCAGCGGTGAGGACTCTGGGCGATATCCGCAGTCTGCTGCACCTCGCTTGGTTTACAGATCAACTCCACCCCGCTGACAGCTGGAAAACATTGTTACTACACACGCCTAAACTGCGGAAGGCTACAGCAGTCCACACAGCCTTAAAATAAACCTTATTTTGTTCTGAAATGTATTTATTTATTTATTCAAACCCTGTTTCGTCTTTAGTGTACATTTAAAAGCTATCTTTTGTAGCCTAGTTCTCAAGCAATGCATGCTATGAAAATATCCTATTTAGAAATTCAACTAATATAAATGCAGCATTTACCATGCATGTTTTTTATTTGCCTTTTGGCAAAATAATATTTTGTTCACAACATTTGCAATAGGCCTATTATTTATTTTAGGCGTACATAAAAAAAAATGTTTGTGTAAAAATGTATTTGTTCAATAACAAATAGTTTCATAATTTAAGGCACATCAATCATGGGATTTTTAGTGATCATTTCCTAAATATGTATTTCTACAAATTCTAAAATGATTAGTATTGACATTATTTCATAGGTTACACACACCGACCCTTACAATTTATTTGTCTCTAGTCTCCAGAAGTTAAAGAAGGACAGAGTACAGATCGAGGCCTCCTCCCCTCTCTCTTTTTCCGCTGTCTGTGACCCCTGGGCAGGCAGAGTGGCTGGGAAATCCCCCTGCTCTGGAAGAGGCCTGCTAGGGTTCAGGAGTGGACTACAGAGATATGAAGATTAGGATAAAAGAGAGAGGAGACTTAGCTAGAGAGAGATGAGTGTCAGAAGGATGCTTCACATAACTGTGTGGACTCTCACACACACATACATACACACACTAACATTTATCCTGAAACCTTCACTCAGTCGTATAGGTAAATAGCTAGAAAGGGCATCCGAAGCCTGTGTGTGTTTGGGGGGGAAGAAGTACAGAACAGAGAGGAGTAGTAGTAGTTATGGAGGAGTATGGGGGCGATAGACAGAGGGGTGTCAGTTAGCAGAAGAATACAGGCTGTCTGTGTGTTAGAGGGATGACGGATAATCCTGCTGCTTCTCCTCAAGACCATTATCCTACAGGAGAGGAACCTGTGGGGGGTAGCCTACACAGACACACACATCTGATGCCGGTGATATTCCATGGGAATCCTGTCAGCTGCTCCCGAACGCTTCAGTGCTTTCCTTTCCCTCGATCTCCTCCCTCTCTCTGTTCCTGGCCCTAAACACCTCTGTCAGAGCGATCCCTGGATCATCACCCTCACAACACACACACACACACACACACACAGAGAGGATTAACCCCCTTACGACTCCCATAATGATTTAGACCCAACTACAGCTGCTAATGGTTTTCCTCAGCAGTTATTCTAACTGGTAATTTTTCATTTGAATGACTTAATTCATGTTTTATTTAAATACAAGTTTAAATGAATTACTAAATACATGTTTAATTATTATTGCTTATGACTTCTTTTGAGCTCTTCATCTGGACATTTTGGGCCAGTTTCCTGGTTCCAGATAAGCCTACTGGACTAAAAGGAATGCTCAGCGGCTTAGTGTTTTGACTTTTGATCAGGCACCTTATCGGGCAGCATGGGGGTCCTCACTCAGCTGTTAACACCCCCCCCCCCCACCCCCGGGGAGAAGCAGTGGCTGCTGGGAGGTGATCAATGATGGACGATGGCTCTGCTCCCACCCCAGAATGGGAATGCTGTGATTGAATGAGAGGGAGGGAAGGATGAAAAAGGACAGGGGAGGAGGGAAGGAGAGTGGTGGACAAGGAGAGGGAGGGGGCATGTTTAAACAGCCTGGACTTGAGTGACAGGGCTGATAGAGGGTGAGGGTTGAAGAGTTGCTGGGGGGCTGAGATGTGAGGGGAAAGTGAGCTTTTAATTCCCCGAGCAGATGCAGATGTAGCAGAATGGCTGACACACACACACACACTGCTAGGCAGCTGGAAGTCATCAGGGACAGGGGAGCACAGTGTGTGTGTGTGTGTGTGCGTGTGTTTGCTGGGGCAGAGGGAACCTGGACCACTATAAAAGGGGCATGAGGAAACTTCTAAACATTAGAGAGAAGACGGCTAATGAGAGAGAGAGAGACATAGACACAGAGAGAGAGACAGAGACATACAGAGAGAGACAGAGAGAAAGAGACAGACAGAGAGCCAGTGTTTGTCATCCCTTCATTCATCCAGAGATGGAGGTAAAGAAGTTAAACAAAGAGAAACACGTTGTAAGACAGGTTTAGGGGAGGTAGATCTGTTCTTTATTCAACCAAAGCATAAAAATGCAGATTACAAAAAGCACTTGAACAGAGCTGTTAATCAAGCTTTAAGGATCTTCCCACTCCAATAACGCCGTCCCATTAGCTGCAAACCACAGCATGACGACACCCCGCACAGGCTTCCTGTAATAGTCCTCCTCCTCGGAACAGTCTCTCTCTTTATTTGATTTTGGTGACTTGCAATAGAAACATTTGTTTTAGTTTTATTTTTTTTTACAAAATCGATCCAAACAAAAGTGAACACAGATGGAAACATGGTGCCCAGAGGTGGCGTATAGAATAAAAAAAAATCAACAGTGTGAAACTTATAAAAACAACATCCCTGCACATATAAAAATAAATTAATACTTTGTGTTCAGTCATCATCTCCTATTGTCTGGTCATAAGATTCACAAACACAAAATGAGGTTTCATTGGCTATCCTTCACAACAGCACGGCCAATCACAATCACTTATTTACAACCCACAGCCAATGAAAAATATCTATTTATTTACACAAACGAGGTAAAAACTGTGCCATTGAACCCACACCCCTCCCCACAATAGCAGCTATGTACACCACCACCAGCAACCACCTCCATTCACCAGTAGTTAAATCTTTCTCAATACACAACAATTATTTGTTTCCATCAAAAATGTTTCCAGCAAGATTTGAGTGAGAAAAACTTTAAACAGTAGTATAAATCAAATGCTTGAAAGAACAGCGGGCACTTATAAATAAATAAAAAGAGATCATTTATAAAGTTGGCATCTGTATTTTGTGAAAGCAGAAAAATACATTTCCTGGTTTCCAGCTTCTCAGAATGTGTTGCGTGATCTAGTTGCCTGGGCAACGCAGCTTGACAGCCAGTAATATGGTGAGAATGGATGACTGACAGGAGAGACAAGAAGAGGAGCATGAGTAACCTTGCCCCCTCGGCCTTAGGCACTTGGGGATTGGACCCTGATTGGCCAGTCATGAATGTTGTGGATTCCTATTGTCCGATGCTGAGGGTTGTGGGCCCTAATCGGCTGGTTTGTGTGTGTGAGGTAGGTTCTGCAGAAGGACAGTCATAGCAAGGCTTTCATGGCTGAGCGGTCAGTCATTCAGTCTCTGGTCAGGTCTTATGCTGGTCCGTAAACGCAGATAGAGGTAACAGCCGTTACATGTTCAGTACACAACTCCTCCCTCTCCTAAAACTGTCCAATGAGAGTCATACTTCCCAGACCTCATCTCTCCAACAGAGCTTTGAGTCAGTCAGCTGTGTTAGTGTCCTGATGGTTATTGGAGTTTGTTATAATCGTAGTTATATGTATGCTAGCTTGTGTGCTGAACACACAGCACTGATCAGAGTTGCTATGATGATGGAGACCCCTGAGAAATATATAGTGTGAGAGAGAGAGAGAGAGAGATGTTTTCTGGGTCAAGTCTTCCCCTGTCCAGTGTCTCCTACAGCCTTCTCAGCCAGCCGGGGCTTTTGTGCAGCGGCGTGTGTGTGTGTCTCGGGGTGTGGCTGCTGTGCCAGGAAGGGGTTGGCGGTGATGGTGCCCTGGCCGTGGGTGTTGGAGGAGGAAAGAAGGGAGGTTATGGGCAGCTGAGCGGAAGAGAGAGGGATGGAGGGAAGCTGGGAGGAGGAGAGAGATTGGAGTTGGTGGAGGTCCTGTTGTTGCTGCATCAATTGGTACAATAACACCTGCTGCTGTTCCTGGAGAGAGGGAGGGAGAGGGAGAGAGAGTGAGGGAGGGAGGGAGAGGGTGAGAGAGGGAAGGAGGGAGAGGGAGAGAAAGAGAGGGAGGGAGGTAGAGGGAGAGAGGGATATTTGAATCATGTGACCTGAGATAATTAAAGGCGCCCGCATACTAGGTTCGGTTTGCTCCTAGCTTGGCGTAGCGGACGTCTGTGAATACTCCCTTAATGTGGCAATCTGCAGTTCAAACAATAACAAAGCGTCACTGATTTGGTAAACAGCTGAGAGATGGGGCTGGAGAAATGTAACCACTCAAATTCATAGAGCTATGGATGCAAGGACTGACCATCCATGATATCAAAATTGATTTTAACCATGTTTTGAGGCCATACAGTGTTTACATTTACAATGTTAACAAACAAAGGAGTAAAACCAGCTTATATTTGTGGGTTCTGATGGGGTGCGACAGTTGAACTAAAGCTCATGAGGCATTTATACATTTATACAGGGCCGGCCCGCTCCAAGAATTGGAGGCGGCATTTTGACAATTGGCTGCCGCCCTCCGGCGCCCCTGATTGGCTACTACACCGCCGGTGGCACTCCAGCTGCCAGCTCATAGCGTTGCTGCAGAGCCCCCCACCACCCGCTTCTCCCGGGGGGCGGCGGCAGTGTAGTAGCGCTGGAGGGCAGCAGCCAATTGTCATAGTTTTGTGTTGCCTAGGGCGGCAGAACGTCCAGGGCTGTCTCTGTATTTGTACATTATATTCTTCAAGAATCAGTGGGTTCATATCATTCAAGTGTCTAAAAATATTGATATAGCAGTGCAGATTGCCCCTTTAAATGGATATAGCAGTGCAGATTGCCCCTTTAAATGGATATAGCAGTGCAGATTGCCCCTTTAAATGGATATAGCAGTGCAGATTGCCCCTTTAAATGGATATAGCAGTGCAGATTGCCTCTTTAAAAAGGACCTTCATAATATTACTGTTTCTCCCTCTTGAGATGCCATAGCAACAACATAGTCTGTATAAACTTCCTCAAAATAGTCTGATAGATGAATCAAGAAATCTGTAATTCATTTTGACAATTTTGCATCTGACTAAGATGTTTGGTGCAGTATTTCTCAAGTGAGAAAATATCATAAATATCATAGATTGAGTAAATGCAACTTATTATGTGAATTGTTAAGCACATTTGACTTATTTAGGCTTGCCATAACAAAAGGGTTGAATACTTTTTCCTAGTTTTTCAAGTGAAGTGAGTATACGAGGCACAGACGTTCTGCTAGGAGCAAACCGAACCTAGTATGTGAGCGCCTAAACGTGGATGTCAGTGTTATCTTTTAGTCGTGATTGCGACCAACATTTTTCAAGACGATTTTGCTCTGTGGTGGGTATTATCATAGAAAATGTTTTACTTGCCATTTTAACTGAGTAAAGACGATGTATCTGTCAGTCATTCTGTACAACTAAAATAAAGTATTTAATTTCCTTGTTTACCACAACAAATCTACTATGGCCGTAACCCTACACATTTTATGAATGGAAAAATCATGGTGTAGGATACATTTTTTGTTTCCAATTTATATAATCCATTAAAGAATGTACTTGTGTGAATCGAATATGGACATTTCTGATCAAGAGAGGACCTGAACTGTAGGCTACACATTTCACATTTGATTTTTTTTTTTTTGAATTGTGTTGTATTTTGAATCAAATGTTATTGCATTCTAATATTGCGCAGATAGTGGAGATTATTTTGTAGAACAATGTGATAACACCCAATAGTGAACCTTTGTAATTTCGTACAGGGCTACTGTTCTGAATAGTTATTAGGACAATAGGTCTACTGTGTCATATTATAGCCTGCTTTATTGAAGAAAAAATGTCTGAAATGGAAAGAAATGTGGTAGGAAAAGTAATTTCTTATTATTTGAAAGTCGTTATGCATAGTTTTATGATGATATTGAAATCGTCTATCGCACACATCACTTTCATTCTTCAATAACTTTAAAGTTATAATAATTTAAATGGACATTTCCAGAGAGATCATTTTATTTCAGTTGTAACGCGTCATACTTCCATTTCTCTTTTTCATATTTTGATTTAGTTGTTACTGATTGGATATTTCTTCATTAGGGCGGGAGTAGTGACGGCAGACAATTACCATTTCCCATGGCATTTCTGCAGTCTAATATCCAGCTAGCTTGACACTGTTAACAGCGTCAGATCAGCTGGTGTAGTGGTTTTATTGAGCTATTTTTTTTTTCATTTCAACCAGGGTTATTTTAACTCGGAGCTCCGTAGGCAATCAGGCCTTAATGTTCCAAAAAACGTTGCAGTTCTAGCCTACTGCCCAATGAGGCCTATGCAATCGCAACGGCCAATGAGCATTTCGCGCACTCCATATCTCAAAGTCATATCAAATACATTGCCTGGTCACGCAAAAACGTTGAGCACACTATATCTGGACCACCTTTAGCTTTGATTAAGGCGCGTATTCGCCATGGCATTGTTTCGACAACCTTATGCAACGTCACAACATTTATTTCCGTCCAGAGTTGCATACATTTTTGGCCGAGATCTTGTATTGACAACAGGAGAGTCGAACCACTGTCTTCTCCAGCACATCCCAAAGACTTTCAATGGGGCTAAGGTCAGGACTCTGTGGTGGCAAATTCATGTGTGAAAATGATTCCTCATACTCCCTGAAGCACTCTTGCAAAATTCGAGGCCGATGAATCCTGGCATTGTCGTCCTGGAATATGCCTGTGCCATCTGGGAAGAAAAAAATCAATTGATGGGATAACCTGGTCATTAAGTAAATTCAGGTACTCAGCTGACTTCATTTTCTTGCCACATAACGCTGCTGAGCCTAGACCTGACCAATTGAAGCAACCCCAGATCATAACACTGGCTCCAGAGGCTTGTACAGTGGGCACAATGCATGATGGGTGCATTGCTTCATGCGCTTCCCTTCTTACCCTGACGCGCCCATCGCTCTGGAATAGGGTAAATCTGGACTCATCAGACCACATGACCGTTTTCCATTGCTCCAGAGTCCAATCTTTATGCTCCCTTGCAAATTGAAGCCTTTTCTTCCGATAAGCCTCACTAAAAAGTGGTTTTCTTGAGGCCACAGCTGTGTAGTCCCAATCCTGTGAGTTCTAGTCACATTGTGCGCATGGAAATGCTCTTACCAAACACAAGTTCTACTGTTGATTTTTTACGATTCGACTTCACCAAGCGTTTAAGTGATCTCCGATCACGGTCATTCAATATTTTTTTACGACCACATTTATTCTGCGAAGTTGACGGTTCACCGCTATCCTTCCAGGTTTTAATAATGCTTTGGACAGTTCTTAACCCAATTCAGCAATCTCCTCAGTTGTATTTGCTTGATGCAGGCCAATAATTTCACCCTTCTGAAACACAGTAACATCTTTTCCACGACCAAGGGATACGTCTTCCGACATGATTGTTTAAGAAATGAGAAGCTACTCACTGCATCCGTTAGGGTTAAAATAATTGTTGCCAGCTGAAACATATTAATCACTGCAGTAATTATTCAATCATAGGCTCTTAAGTATTTGCTTATTTAAATCCAAACGGTGACTTTTGTTTTTGGCCAGGCAGTGTATCTTGGCTGTAAAATAGTTGCTATTGAGCTCAAAATTGAGAGCTGATAAACTCCAACAAGATAGCTGTGTTTGATTTTAAAATGTTATTCAATCAGAACACGTTGTTTTATCCCGGGAAAGGAGAGAGAGTGGTTTGATTAACACAAACACCAGGACCAGGTAGGAAGACACCAGGAGCAGGTAGGAAGACAGACACCAGGAGCAGGTAGACACTTTCATTACAGGTATCATGAGGATAATGACCAAATCATGGTCAAATCAAAAATAGGAGTTTTGAGTGAGGTGACCATGTAGAATGTGCAGCTCACACTGATCCAACCAATTAAAAATGTTACTTGCACAGCCAAGTCAAAGGGTCGCAAAATGCGACTAAACGGTCTCAGTCTAGAGCCCTGGTGTGTGTGTTTACCACAGCGGGCTGTGAAGACTGAAGCTGTTGTAGTTGGTTCTGGTGCAGTAAGAGCCTCTGCTGCTCAGAAAAGACACCCAACCTGAAAACACAAAAAGACATACATACAGTTAGAAAACTACCACACACACCCACACACACGCGCACACGCACACACGCACACACGCACACACATTCTCTCACCTGTGTTTAGCAGTAGCTGAGCTGCTGTAATCCAATAGGAAAGCAGGGAGGGAGAAAAGATAAGGAAATCGACGTGAAACTAAAGACAGAGCGAGAGACAGCCATGTCAATCAATGGAAGGACAGACAGGTAGGTAGCCAGCCAGCCAGCCAGACAGACAGACAGGTAGTCAGGCAGACAGACATACTACGAAGTAGCCAGACAGACAGACATACAGTGGGGAGAACAAGTATTTGATACACTGCCGATTTTGCAGGTTTTCCTACTTACAAAGCATGTAGAGGTCTGTAATTTTTATCATAGGTACTCTTCAACTGTGAGAGACCAGAAAATCACATTGTATGATTTTTAAATAATTAATTTGCATTTTATTGCATGACATAAGTATTTGATCACCTACCAACCAGTAAGAATTCCGGCTCTCACAGACCTGTTAGTTTTTCTTTAAGAAGCCCTCCTGTTCTCCACTCATTACCTGTATTAACTGCACCTGTTTGAACTCGTTACCTGTAGAAAAGACACCTGTCCACACACTCAATCAAACAGACTCCAAGCTCTCCACAATGGCCAAGACCAGAGAGCTGTGTAAGTACATCAGGGATAAAATTGTAGACCTGCACAAGACTGGGATGGACTACAGGACAATAGGCAAGCAGCTTGGTGAAAAGGCAACAACTGTTGGCGCAATTATTAGAAAATGGAAGAAGTTCAAGATGACGGTCAATCTCCCTCGGTCTGGGGCACCATGCAAGATCTCACCTCGTGGGGCATCAATGATCATGAGGAAGGTGAGGGATCAGCCCAGAACTACACGGCAGGACCTGGTCAATGTCCTGAAGAGAGCTGGGACCACAGTCTCAAAGATGGATTACCACAGTCTCAAAGATGGATTAAAATCCTGCAGCGCACGCGAGGTCCCCCTGCTCAAGCCAGCGCATGTCCAGGCCTGTCTGAAGTTTGCCAATGACCATCTGGATGATCCAGAGGAGGAATGGGAGAAGGTCATGTGGTCTGATGAGACAAAAATAGAGCTTTTTGGTCTAAACTCCACTCGCCGTGTTTGGAGGAAGAAGAAGGATGAGTACAACCCCAAGAACACCATCCCAACCGTGAAGCATGGAGGTGGAAACATCATTCTTTGGGGATGCTTTTCTGCAAAGGGGACAGGACGACTCCACCGTATTGAGGGGAGGATGGATGGGGCCATGTATCGCGAGATCTTGGCCAACAACCTCCTTCCCTCAGTAAGAGCATTGAAGATGGGTCGTGGCTGGGTCTTCCAGCATGACAACGACCCGAAACACACAGCCAGGGCAACTAAGGAGTGGCTCCGTAAGAAGCACC
>CM042417.1:5802264-5857264 GCA_023634145.1 Thymallus thymallus | reverse complement strand
AACTATTAGTTTGTGTACAGTGCATTCCCAAAATCTACACACAATACCCCATAATGACAAAGCAAAAACAGTTTTTTTTTTACTAGAGTGGCTTCCATCTGTCCACTGATTGGTTGCTGCAGAAATAGTTGTCCTTCTGGAAGGTTCTCCCATCATCACAGAGGAACTCTGTCCAATAATTTGAATTTACCACAGGTGGACTCCAATCAAGTTGTAGAAACATCTCAAGGATGATCAACGGAAACAGGATGCACCGGAGCTCAATTTCCAGTCTCATAGCAAAGGGTCTGTTTTTTTATTTTTAATACATTTTCTAACATTTAAAAAAAACGGTAAACTGTCATTATGCGATATTGTGTGTAGATTGATGAGGAAAAACATTTATTTAATCAATTTTAGAATAAAGCTGTAACATAACAAAATGTGGAAAAAGTCTAGGGGTATGATTACTTTTCGAATGCACTGTAATTCAATTCAATTCAATTCAATTCAAGGGGCTTTATTGGCATGGGAAACATTAGTTTACATTGCCAAAGCAAGTGAAATGGAAAAACAAAAGTGAAATAAACAAAAAGTAAACAGTAAATATTACTCAAAAAGTTGTATTTATTTATTCATATTTTATTTAACTAGGCAAGTCAGTTAAGAACAAATTCTTATTTACAATGACAGCCTACCTACAGGGTCAGCACTGAGATGCAGTGTCTTAGACCACTGCGCCACTAGGGAGTAATAATAATAAAGACATTTCAAATGTCATATGATGTCTATATACACAGCGTTGTAATGATGTGCAAATAGTACAAAAAGGGAAAATAAATAAATAAATACGTGTTGTATTTACAATGGTTTGTTCTTCACTGGCTGCCCTTTTCTTGTGGCAACAGGTCACACATCTTGCTGTTGTGATTGCACACTGGTATTTCACCCAATAGATATGGGAGTTTATAAAAATTGGATTTTCTGTGTAATCTGAAGGAAATATGTGTCTCTAATATGGTCATACATTTGGCAGGAGACTAGGAAAGTGCAGCTCAGTTTCCACCTCATTTTGTGGGCAGTGTGCACATAGCCTGTCTTCTCTTGAGAGCCAGGTCCGACTACGGCGGCCTTTCTCAATAGCAAGGTTATGCTCAATGAGTCTGTACTTACTCTAAGCTTTCCTTAATTTCAAGTCAGTCCCAGTGGTCATGTATTCTGACACTGTGTACTCTCTGTTTAGGGCCAGATAGCATGCTAGTTTGTTAATTGTGTCAAGCAATTATCTTTTAGTTTCTCTTCATTTGGTTGGGTCTAATTGTGTTGCTGTCCTGGTGTATGTGAACAGAGTCCCAGGACCAGCTTGCTTAGAGGACGGCTTTGTTATGGAAGGTTTGGGAATCACTTCCTTTTAGGTGGTTGTAGAATATTTTCTGGATTTTGATAATTAGCGAGAGTATCGGCTTAATTCTGCTCTGCATGCATTATTTGGTGTTTTACGTTGTACACTGAGGATGTTTTAGCAGAATTCATTTTGTGAATTCTTGGTTGGTGAGCGGACCCCAGACCTTACAACCATAAAGGGCAATGGGTTATATAACTGATTCAAGTATTTTTAGCATAATTGGTATGTCAAATTTTATGTTCCTTTTGATGGCATAGAAGGCCCTTCTTGCCTTGTCTCTCAGATCATTCACAGCTTTGTGGAGGTTACCTGTGGCGCTGAAGTTCAGGCCAAGGTATGTATAGTTTTTTGTGTGCTCTAGAGCAACGGTGTCTAGATGGAATTTGTATTTGTGGTCCTGGCAACTGGACCTTTTTTGGAACACTATTATTTTTGTCTTACTGAGATTTACTGTCAGGGCTCAGGTCTCTATCTTACTGTCTGCTAGTTTATCTTTTCTTAGCAAGGTTTGCTAAAATATTTTGTTAGCCGCTAATGCTAATCGCTAGTTAGCTGGCTAGCTAGCTTGCTAAATGTACTAAGAATCAGAGCAAACGTAGCTAGTTAGCTAATACTGCCTGGTACCAGTGCTGGTGAAGCATGTTTGTGCAACGGTATCTTATCAGAGGAATAGGCGAAGCATTAATATGTTGGCCAGCTAGCTAGCTACATTAAGTAAGAAAACATGTAATGTTACATCTAATTAGGGTAACCTGGAAACACTGACCAACACTTTCAATAATTCCTCACTGGCTTATTCATTTGTTGTCATGTCAAACAACAATGTATTCAAGGTGCAGCCCACTATATTCCAACTACAGAATTAAAATAATAATTATATTTCCATGATTCCAACAGTTCACCAATTAACTAGGCATATACTTTTTGCCCATGCCATGCTTCCTGTCACAGTGTGCAAATTATGCAGGAAATGCAGAAATTTATGAAAATGCTGAAAATTATTTTTGTTTGGAATCACTTATCATTTATGTGTTGCCACACAAGGGTCATGAGATACTCAGAAAGCTAAATATAATATCTAAATATTTAGAACATTTGATATTTAAAAACATAAAATAATACATCCCATCCACTCAACTTTTATCAACTTCCCTCTCTAACCCGTCACTGCTATACGTGTGAGTGTGTGTCTGTATGCATATGTGAGTGTGTCGAAAACAAAAGCAGTGTCAGTGGGAGGAGTATGTCAGTGGGTGTGGTGACCTCTGAACCCTCGGTAGACCGTGGGGCATGACCTATCCATGATCACACACACACACACACACACACACACACACACACACACACACACACACACACACACACACACACACACGTTGGTGCCAACCTGCGGGGGAAGCCTCAGACTGTGCGATGAGAGTAGCCATGGCAGAGTTGGGGTTGAGTCGGTTTCCAAACATGTGGGAGGGAGCCATGTTGAACACTGGACCTGGTAACCCACTCACCTACAGGGTAGAGAGATAGAGAGAGAGACTCAGTTACAATACATGGAGGATGACTGGATGGAGTTGGTAACTTGGGGAGACACAGACACTTCCATATTCCAATTCACAACACACACACACACACACTGTGCTTGGAGTAGCTTCATGTCCTCTATGTAGTAAATAGCCGTGATATCCTGCTTCCCTGGGCCTCCTCTCCACTAACTATGTATGGGAGGGGGAGGGGAGTGTGTGTGTGGTGGGAGCAGAAGGGTGACTGGTGGAATTGGACCTTCCCTCTACTCCTCTATGAATAGATACTACTGCACTGTTGGCGTTAGGAACACAAGCATTTCAATACACCCGCAAAAACACATGTTAAATATGTGTATTTGACCAATACAATTTCATTTGATTTGATTTATGGTGGCTGTCAGATGACAGGAAAGTGGGGGAGGGGGGACGGGACGACTACAACACAGTAAAGAGGGGGGGGGGGGGGGGCACACAGGAAAGCGGGGGGGGCACAACTGGGCAGAAAGAGATAAAAAGCAGAGAAGGAAAAAGGAGCAAATGTGTGTGTGTGTGTGGGGGGGGGGTCATGATGTTAGATGGAAAGAGGACAGGCTAGGAGGTCAGGGGTCAAAGATGGTGGGGGGGGGGTCTTGATGTTAGATGGAAAGAGGACAGGCTAGGAGGTCAGGGGTCAGAGATGGTGG
This sequence comes from Thymallus thymallus, assembly GCA_023634145.1. NCBI lineage: Eukaryota > Metazoa > Chordata > Actinopteri > Salmoniformes > Salmonidae > Thymallus > Thymallus thymallus. Next base: position 5,853,677 of record CM042417.1, on the reverse strand, counting down.
GTGGGTCATGATGTTAGATGGAACGATATGAAAGAGCCCATACGAAACTCTCTCATGCTTTTCTAAACTTTATTTTAACTTGTATGTCTCTGACATTAACGTTGATCTGACTGTTCAGTATAGGTCTGTGTGTCTGCTCACATGGGATGAGGCTGTGCTGGTCAGGGGGACTGTGGCAGTGGAGGGATTGGGAAGGGCTAAGGAGGGCGTCGGCTGTTGCAACTCAGAGTTAGCTCCACCCATAGCGACAGGTCCCGCCCCTGATGACACATCAGCACTGGAGAATGCACCTAAAAAGAGAGATGATCATAACTACGATTATTTTTCATAATCATGGAAATAAAGTCCTCATTGTCTGGTGTTTATATATTTGCAGTACAGTAGTGATTGATGCCATGAACGAGTGGGCTTGATCAAATCATAGCAACAACAAATTCTTACACACACACACACACACACACACTAACTATAAACACACACACACACACTATACACACACACTAACTATAAACACACACACACACACATTATACACACACACACACACACACACACACATACACACACACTATACACACACACTAACTATAAACACGTACGCACACACGCACGTACGCACGCACGCACGCACGCACGCACGCATGCACGCACACACATTAGGTGGAGGCCCATCCTGCAGCTGACCCAGAATAACAGGTAGAAATCTGATGACTCACACATTCTTCTATCACAACACAACACACAGCTTTTCATACAGCGTTGAAGACAGGGGAGGCCCCATACAGAAACAACACAGCATACATATTTTCATACAGGGTTGAAGACGGGGGAGGCCCCATACTGAAACAACACAGCATACAGCTTTTCATACAGGATTGAAGACAGGGGAGGCCCCATACAGAAACAACACAGCATACAGCTTTTCATACAGGGTTGAAGACAGGGGAGGACCCATACAGAAACAACACAGCATACAGCTTTTCATACAGGGTTGAAAACAGGGGAGGACCCATACAGACACAACCTAGAGCTTTTCATACAGGGTTGAAGACAGGGAAGGCCCCATAGAGATACAACACAGCATACAGCTTTTCATACATGGTTGAAGACAGGGGAGGCCCCATACAGAAACAACACAGCATACAGCTTTCCATACAGAGTTGAAGACAGGGGAGGCTCCATACAGACACAACACACAGCTTTTCATACATGGTTGAAGACAGGGGAGGCCCCATAACCACACAGCTTTTCATACAGGGTTGAAGACAGGGAGGCCCCATACAGACACAACCACAAGGCCCCATACAGACACAACCACACAGCTTTTCATACAGCATTGAAGACAGGGGAGGCCCCATACAGACACAACCACACAGCTTTTCATACAGCGTTGAAGACATGGGAGGCCCCATACAGACACAACCACACAGCTTTTCATACAGGGTTGAAGACAGGGGAGGCCCCAGACACGACACACAGCTTTTCATACATGGTTGAAGACAGGGGAGGCCCAATACAGACACACAACACAGCTTTTCATGCAGGATGAAGACAGGGGAGGCCCCATACGGACACACCACACAGCTTTTCATTTAGGGTTGAAGACAGGGGAGGCCCAATACGGACACACCACACAGCTTTTCATTTAGGGTTGAAGACAGGGGAGGCCCAATACGGACACACCACACAGCTTTTCATTTAGGGTTGAAGACAGGGGAGGCCCAATACGGACACACCACACAGCTTTTCATTTAGGGTTGAAGACAGGGGAGGCCCAATACGGACACACCACACAGCTTTTCATTTAGGGATGAAGACAGGGGAGGCCCCATACATCTTCATGTGACTCCCCCATCACATGCCCTCCATCTCTGTTTGTTGTTGCTGCTGCTATTTCATTGATTTCATTCACACACGCACGCACACGCACACACACACGGGATAAACTCTGCCCCTGCCCCTTAGTGACCCTTGGCAGGGGGGTGGAGGGGGGAGAGAGAGAGAGAGAGAGAGAGAGAGGCCCCCCTCACCCCACAAAAGGCTGAATGGCTGTGGGCAGCACACATTCACTAGAGGAACAAGAGTGCTTTGTGCCTGAGAGAGAGGTGGGGAGAGATCACATGCTGCATAAACTCTTAAGACTACTCCTCAAATCATACCATCATCTACACAATACAACACAGATCCTAACTTATACAATATTGTGGAAGACAATCCACAATGTATATACCGATAGGCTAACATAAAATGGTCTAATACCATTCAATAATAGAATTCCTTATCAGATATACATGTTAAAATAAGACAACAGACTACATGAGGCTTCTTCATCTGATGCTACCTTGAATGATAGGGTTACATGTAGACTTACACATGAATAGACAAAACCAAAAGGTAATTATTTTTTATGAGGGGGCCATAAACAATAATAAAGTTTTATAAAGGTCTGGATCTCACATTTCTGGTAAAGTCAGAAGTTTACATACACTTAGGTTGAAGTCATTCAAACTAATTTATCAACCACTCCACAGATTTCATGTTAACAAACTATAGTTTTGGCAAGTCGGTTAGGACATCTACTTTGTGCACGACACAAGAAATTCTTCCAACAATTGTTTACAGACAGATTATTTAACTTATAATTCACTATATCACAATTCCAGAGGGTCAGAAGGTTACATACACTAAGTTGACTGTGCCTTTAAACAGCTTGGAAAATGCCAGAAAATTATGTCATGGCTTTAGAAGCTTCTGATAGGCTAATTGACATAATTTGAGTCAATTGTAGGTGTACCTGTTGATGCATTTCAAAGCCTACCTTCAAACTCAGTGCCTCATTGCTCGACATTATGGGAAAATCAAAAGAAATTAGCCAAGACCTCCGAAAATAAATTGTAGACTTCCACAAGTCTGTTTCATCCTTGGGAGCAATTTCCAAATACCTGAAGGTACCACGTTCATCTGTACAAACAAAAGTACGCAAGTACAAACACCGTGGGACTACGCAGCCGTCATACCGCTCTAGAAGGAGACGCGTTCTGTCTCCTAGAGATGAACGTACTTTGGTGAGAAAAGTGCAAATCAATCCCAGAACAGCAGAGGACCTTGTGAAGATGCTGGAGGAAACAGGTACAAAAGTATCTATATCCAGAGTAAAACGAGTCCTATATCGACATAACCTGAAAAGCCGCTCAGCAAGGAAGAAGCCACTGCTCCAAAACCGCCATAAAAAAGCCAGACTACGGTTTGCAACTGTACATGGGGAGAAATGTCCTCTGGTCTGATGAAACAAAAATAGAACTGTTTGGCCATAATGACCATCGTTATGTTTCGAGGAAAAAGGGGGAGGCTTGCATGCCCAAGAACACCATCCCACGAGGGTGGCAGCATCATGTTGTGGGGGTGCTTTGCTGTAGGAGGTACTGGTGCACTTCACAAAATAGATGGCATCATGAGGAAGGAAAATTATGTGGATATATTGAAGCAACATCTCAAGACATCAGTCAGGAAGTTAAAGCTTGGTAGCAAATGGGTCTTCCAAATGGACAATGACCTCAAGCATACTTCCAAAGTTGTGGAAAAATGGCTTAAGGACAACAAAGTCAAGGTATTGGAGTGGCCATCACAAAGCCCTAACCTCAATCCTATAGAAAATTTGTGGGCAGAACTGAAAAAGCGTGCGCGAGGAGTGGACCAAAATCCACCTAACTTATTATGGGAAGCTTTTGGAAGGCTACCCGAAACGTTTGACCCAAGTTAAACAATTTAAAGGCAATGCTACCAAATACTAATTGAGTGTATGTAAACTTCTGAACCACTGGGAATGTGATGAAATAAATAAATGCTGAAATAAATCATTCTCTCTACTATTATTCTGACATTTCACATTCTTAAAATAAAGTGTTGAACCTAACTGGGATTAAATGTCAGGAATTGTGAAAAACTGAGTTTAAATGTATTTGGCTCCAGGTGTATGTAAACGTTCAACTTCAACTGTAGTACAAATATTGTAAAAATATGAAAATGCATATAAATGTTTTCCTATTCAACAAATATGGCTTGAAATGACTGGAATGCTTTCTAAATATAGTAACAATAAAATGATAAACAACTGTAAAATAAATACTGTATGATCATACTTAGCGACAAATAACATATTGGAACCATTGCATCTAACTGACTAAATCGACTTTTCAGCCAACCGTCCTCTGAGCGATGCCGAGACACCATTCATTGTGCAGACTCGTTACAACTTTAATGCATATAATGATTTTGTCCGTCTGTGACCAAGAGAAAGACGTCTTTATTTAAATTATACAAAATTCTCTATATATTTTTTTCCTGTTTGGAGCAATAAAACCATTTGAGATCATAGCGAAATGAAACCACTATCTTCGCACCTGCTAGATTCTCCAGATTCATACGCGCTATTGGAAGCGCACTTGTGAATTTCACAGGCTCAGGAAATCCTTCCTTTGTCTGGATAGGCCTGAAAATGTGACGTGTTGCTCCCTATGCAAATTACTGATTTCCTGTGTCTGTGAGACACACAGCTGTGCTTGCAACAGCGCACATGAAATCAGGACAACCAGCATTTTTAGGGAGTGCAAGGCAACGTTCCCAGAGCGCGCTGTGTACACAGAAACATTTGTCGGAACCAGTCCTATATAGGGTACTAAACATCGAAGAGGTTATAAAGGGGCAATCTGCAGTTAATTCTATACAAATATAACATTATTACAAGGCAGTCTTGTAATTTAAAATACTAAAATGTATTGACACATTGCTACCTGCCCCCTACTTATTAGTACACCTAGCCTACATATATATATATATATATATATATATATATATATATATATATATATATCCATATCCATATTCCAAAGCTAGCCTCCATTACTACTGGGACAATAGATCAATGGTGGGGTTACATTTGTCATGTCTACATAGGAACACATGTAACTAATAAGCTTTTATGGCGTCTAGTTAATCATCAACAACACATAAGAAAGGATGTGTGTGTGTGTGTGTGTGTGTGTGTGTGTGTGTGTGTGTGTGTGTGTGTGTGTGTAGGGGGGGTTTGGGGGGGTTTGGGGGGGCAGTCCCATTAGCTCAGCTACATCGGTGTAGGACTGTCCAAATCGGGAATCAATCAAAAGTGATCAATAAGGACTTAACAATATCACCCTTCCTCATTCCAACCCCCCTGGAGCCCCCTAACCCCTACTAACCCCCTCCCCCGCCCCCAGGCCAGGGACCCACCACATCTAAGCCTGTGGGGGGAGCTTACCAGGAGAGATGAAGTAGGTTTAGAGAGGGTAAACCAGCGGAGAACACTACACTGAACAGCAGCCAACATTATATCAGACGGCTGGAGTCCTGCCTGTACTGCAAAACAACCCAAGCTGCCCTCCCGATGACATTAACCAGCACTGATTAACCCCCCACTCACCCAAAGACACACCCCGTACTATCAAACATTAACCCAGCCCAAATCTAACCCCAGTTTAGCCCCCAACCACCACAAACAGACACAACAATCTATCAGATGAACTATCTATCTGTCAACGGGAACAGCAGGAGACAGGATGGAGGGATGAGATAAACGACAAGCACCTCCCCATTACTGCCCCACATTAACCCCCAGCTAAATATTTACAGTAGACACACACGCACACACACACAAACACACACACACACGCACACACACACACACACACGCACACACACACACGCACACACACACGCAGTGCCTTCAGAACGTATTCACACCCTTTTACTTTTTCCACTTTTTGTTGTGTATTTACCCACCTAAAAAGCTGACATTGAATATCCCTTAGAACATGGTGAAGTTATTAATAACACTTAGGATGGTGTGCCAATACACCCAGTCACTACAAAGATACAGGCGTTCTTCATAATTCAGTTGCTGGAGAGGAAGGAAACCACTCAGGGATTTCACCATGAGGACAATGGTGATTCAGAGCTTAATGGCTGTGATAGGAGAAAACTGAGGACGGATCAACAACATTGTAGTTACTCCACAATACTAACCTTATTGACAGAGTGAAAAGAAGGATGCCTGTACAGAAGAAAAATATTCCAAAACATGCAGCATGTTTGCAAAAAGGCACTAAAGTAATACTGCAAAACATATGTGGCAAAACAATTAACTTTTTGTCCTGAATACAAAGTGTTATGTTTTGGCCAAATCCAATACAACACATTACTGAGTACCACTCTCCATATTTTCAAGCATAGTGGTGGCTGCATCATGTTATGGGTATGCTTGTAATCTTTAAGGACTGAGAAAAATAAATGGAATGGAGCTAACCACAGGCGAAATCCTAGAGGAAAACCTGGTTCAGTCTGCTTTCCAACAGACACTGGGAGATGAATTCACCTTCCAGCAGGACAAAAATAAAAAAAACAAGGCCAAATATACACTGGAGATGTTTAACAAAACGACATTGAATGTTCTGAGTGGCCAGTCTTAAATCTGCTTGAAAATCTATGGTAAGACTTAAAGATGGTTTTCTAGCAATAATCAACAACCAATTTGATAAGAGCATGAACACTTTTGAAAATAATAATGGGCAAATATTTTACAATCCAGGTGTGAGACTTACCCACAGCTGTAATGGCTGCCGATGGTGATTCTAACATGTGTTGACTCAGGGTGTGAATACTTATGCTAATTCGATATTTTTGAATCCCCCCCCCCCCCAAAAAAGCATGTTTTCACTGTCATTATGGGGTATTGCGTGTAGGTGGGTCAATTAAATCCATTTTGAAATCAGGCATTAACAACAAAATATAAATACTTTCTGAAGGCGCGCACGCACGCACGCACGCACGCACACACACAATCATGGAGAGAGATCAGGGGAGAGGAAAGAGAGAGGAGGGTAAGGGGGGATGAGAGAGGAGGGTAAGGGGGGATGAGAGGAGGGTAAGGGGGGATGAGAGAGTAGGGTAAGGGGGGATGAGAGAGGATAAGAGGGAGGAGAGTAGAGAGTAAAGAAGGAGAGAGAGAAAGCGAGAATGAGGGGAACAAAGATGGTGAAGAATAGAGAGGGAGAAATAAAGAGAAAGACCGAGAGAGAACGAGTGAGAGAAAAATTGAGAAAGAGAGAGAAAAAGAGAGAGAAAAAGAGAGAGAGGGAAAGAAGGATGCATATAGACATTTCCTGCAGCAGAAGGGAACTCCAAAGCATTGACGCTGTTGCCAAGAAACAGAACACGAGATGAAACGAGATAGAGAGCACTTCAGACACACAAACACAGAGTAGTGTTGTCCAGCAGGGCTCACAGCACTCTAACCCTCCCCTCCCCTCCAACAAGGAGAGTCTACTACAACAGCCTCTAATTGCCTGTTCAACCCTCCTCCCTTCTACTCTTCCTTCCATCTATCCTCTCCGGTGCTCTTCCCTTCCCTCCCTCCCCTTTTAACCCCACCTCCTCCCTAGGTCTTCAGGGCTGCAGCTCAATACTCTCCAGTGACTTCCTCTCCTCATGTCCTTCTTTCCTTTCCTGGGCTGTTTTAGGCAGTTTTCTCCTATTTAGCCCCACTGCTGCATCATGGCCACAGTCATCAGTCTCCACCAGAGCATTACACGGCTGCTGACACAAAACATGCTTTGATAGAATGAGGAATGGAAGACAGCGTGAGGAAAGTGATCGTTTTTGTTTATGTGTGTGGATCCTACCGGTCCCAGAAGGAGTAGAGGTGACTCCATGACTCTGCACACTGCCGTTCCTCAGTAAGGAAGGACATTTCTGGATCCCACTGCTGACACCAACACCCAGCAGACCTCCTCTCTCTCCTCCCCTCTCTCCTCCACTTCCTCCGAGCCGGCCTGGAAGGGTGCTGGTAGAGGAGGGGGAAGGAGAAGAGGATAAGGGGAGAGGCAGCGGGGCTGTGTGGTGCTCAGGTCCGTCAGGAGCATTGAAGCAGGGTCCATATCGGTTCCTCCAGTTTCCTCTCTTCTTCTTCCCCTTGCCCCCTTCTTCTTCTCCTCCTTCTCCTCCCCTCATCCCTGGCCCAGAGGAGGAGGCAGCAGAGAAAGAGGAGGATGATGATGATGAGGGGCGTTTGTAGCCTGCCGTGGCAGCAACGTTCCCCGTTGGCTCGCTGTGAGAGTTCTCGTACAGTTTACCGCCGGCTACGCCACCGCTGGCAGGAAGCGACATCATCGAACCAAAGGTGCTGAGCGACGTCATGCCCTCCGAGGTCGTGACCTCACTGGGCTTCACTAGGCAACGGCTGAACGAGGGCGGGGAGAAGGAGTCCCCGCCTGCGGAGCGCATCGACGGATCAGAGAAGCCCAGGAAGTCAGAGGTGGGAGGAGTCACGGTGGAGGACGTCTTATTTGATAGCAGGAGGGCTGGGAGAGAGAGGAGAAGCTGTTAGCAGACTTAAGACACACACCCACACTCTGGCATTGCCAGACACATGGAAGCACCAGTAACAGATAAAGTAGTTATTTTTGCTCTCTCTTTCATTCCTTCCCTCCAATAGTCATCCCATTGGTCCTCGGTCTCCTGTTGGACTGTGAGACCGTTTCCCCAAAAGACGCAACTTACAACACGTCAGACCTCCAGACTTGACCCCTTGAGGCTGAAACAGACACACACGCCACCCACACACACTGCCATAAGGGGTCAGAGGTCAAGGGAGACTGATGGCGTCTGCGCGTCCCTCTCTAGTGTAGGTGTGTGTGTGCGTGTGTGTGTGTGGCAGAGTTCCCAGATTACAGGAGCCAGAATCTAGCCAGGGAGACGACGCTATTATCTTGGCCATACGCTCCGCTGGCACTCAGGACAACATCCAACAACTGTCACACACACGTACGAACGTAAAGTGTTTCAATCTCACTTTGATGAAAGGTTCCAGTGGAGGAGGCAGCAGTGGAGGAGGTTGCCGTAGTGACCGCAGCAGAGGGGAGGGGCTTCCCAGGTGTGAGGGACTTGCGTCCCCGCTGAACACCAATCCCGTGGCTAATGCTCTTCTTGCCCTGTTTGACGTCCGACCCTTGTTTGCCCTCTGACCCCATGGCGGAGGCGTCCTTAGCACCCCCAGAGTGCACAGGGACTTCCTGGAAGTTGGCGGTGGTGAAACGGGCGACGCTGTCGTCCAATCGCTTCTGAGAGGAGGCGGGCAAAGAGGAGACTCCTCCTCCAACACCACTGCTGCTGCTGCTGTTGTTGTAGCTCTGATAGAGGGATGAGGAGAGGAGAGGAGGAGTGGAGGAGTTAAGAGGAAAGGAGAGGATGAGTGGAGAGAGAGAGAGGTGGAGCATGAGAGAGGTCAGTCCAGCCCTAATGCCTAACAGAGCTAGTCAATGTTCACTCACATTAAACCCACAGAGTGAGACGGAGAGAAAGAGAGGGAGAGAAGCAGGGCGGAAAGGAGGAGTGAGCTCACCTTGTCTGAAGCGACCATGAGAGTTGGAGCGAGGGTGGGGGAGAGCTCTAGAGTCTTCTTGTGTTTGGGTTTGTGTCTCTCTCTCTCTTTGTGTTTCTGAGGAGAGAGAGAAGGGAGGGATGGGTGTTACGGAAGGACAAGAAAGTAGAGGACGAGAAAGATGAGTGTTTGGGTTGCCCTGGTTCCAAACCTAGGGCACTGCTTATGAAAGCGAGAGCGAGAGAGAAAGAGAGAGGAGAGAATGATAATTGTACCTTTATTTAACTAGGCAAGTCAGTTAAGAACACATTCTTATTTACAATGACGGCCTACCTACAGGGTCAGCCCCTGGAGCAAATTAGGGTTAAGTGCTTCGCTCAAGGACACAGACAGGTTTTTCACCTTGTCAGCTCGGGTATTCAAACCAGCGACCTTTCGGTTACTGGCCCAACGTTCTAACCGCTAGGCTACCTGCCGCCCCAAAATAAAAAAAAATATTTAGAGAGAGAGCAAGAGAGGAGAGAAAGAGAGAGAGAGAGCGAAAGAGCGAAAGAGGGAGAGGAGAGAGAGAGCGAGAGAAATGCATATTTTCCCAGCCCCAGTCTGAGGTGAAAGGATGGTTCTACAACAATGAAAAAAAAAAAGTGTTTAAGACAGAAGAGATTCAAATCTCTGCCATTTAGCAGACACTTGGTTTTCTGACTTCCTAGTGAGAGATTCTACCCAATCAATGGCCTAAACCATATTTATTTAACCTTTATTTAAGTAGGCAAGTCAGTTAAGAACAAATTCTTATTTACAATGACGGCCTACACCGGCCAAACTCGGACGACGCTGGGCCAATTGTGCGCCGCCCTATGGGACTCGGTTGTGATACAGTCTGGATTCAAACCAGGTTGTCTGTAGTGACACCTTTAGCACCGAGATGCAGTGTCTTAGACCACTGCGCCACTCGGGAGCCCTGTGTTAAAGGTGCAACACAATATGTATTATTGAATTACCTTTGATCTAGTTCAGTCTTATTAAATCACTTAAACATCTTTAATAATGAGATATTACCTAGCTTACTTTTAGTTCTAAACGGAGAAGGCATATTGAATTGTGTAAAAATGCATGAAATGAGCTTTAGATGTTCTGGGGGAGAACCCGCAGACCCCAACGGCAGGTTATGTCCCCCCCCACTTCTAAAATCAAAGTGGCGCCCCTGCACACACGTACACACACCCTCTCTCACCGCACAGGGCCGACAGGCTGCCCAACTAATTTACACCTCGCACACTCCCAGCGAACACCTCGATCACACACACACACACACACACACACACACACACACTGCACACTCGTATCATACACACGCACAGTCATGTCCACGTGCACACACACACCACCTGCAGGTGTGAAAATATGCAGTGATCCTGTGAGACGACACGAGATTCAACGTGCTACCGACACACAGCGGCACCATGACAACCATCGACACTCCCCTCAGCATCCCTCTATCTATCAACCCCTCTGTTCTACTCCTGTCTCTATCTCCCAGTACATCCTGTAGCTCTCAGGGTGTGTCAGGGCTGGTAGCTCATTATAGCTAACTACACGTGTGTGTGTGTGTTTTTAACATGGGTAGGTTCCCGGGGCAGGGCTCTACGCTGACTTTATAAAAATAGTTTTAAAAAAGGATGTAATGTGCGCCTAGGTAGAAAAATGTAGAAGCACACAAAGAAATTTAGGAGCACAATGAAAAATACTTGGTGTAACAAGCCGTTTTCTTTGTAGGACGCACAGTAAAATATTTAGGCAGATATGAGAGTAGAGCCCTGCAGGGATTCCTTGGTTTATCAATACAATTCCAGTGGTAGTTGATGGACAGAGTTCGGCTGAGAGGGTTGAATGTCCACACAGTCAGATATCCACATCACTTTGCACTCCGAGAGAAAATAATCTCCACCAACCCGGCAGGAATTCCCATGTGTAGTTTCCTGCAGGCTCTCCGACCAGCTGGTGTGTGTGTGTGTTTCCTGCAGGCTGTATGAGCGGCCGGTGGAAGGAGAAGGTTTTAGCCCTCATTGTTATTTAGCTGAGGGTTTTGGAAATAGGTAGGCACACACATCTGACCTCTGGCCCTGGAATGTGGAGGGAGGGGGATTGAGGATAGAGGGGGATGGGGCCTCTTGCTAATGCAAATCAGGCTGTGTAACTCAAGCCAGGCCAAAGAAGGAAACACTGAGGGGACTAGACAACTGGGCCAACTCTCTCTCTCACACACACACACACACATTTCATCACTGTATTATAAAAAGTGTCACCCCCCAAAAAACCTAGTAACAATCTCACTCATGAGTCATATAGATAGGTAAAGTATCTATCTATCTATCTATCTATCTATCTATCTATCTATCTATCTATCTATCTATCTATCTATCTATCTATCTATCTATCTATCTATTCTAGTTGACTGACCATGCCGTCCAGGAGCATGCTACATGACCTCACCTACATGGTATCAGGGAGAATGTTAGCTAAAAACTCAAGTTCAAAAAATCTATGGATTTCTTCTGCAGTACAAAAAGAACACAATAAAAAAATACAAACTACAACTGAAATTTGCTGACTCAGTGTTGATGACGGCAATTTGCATAAACTCCAGAATGTAATGAAGAGTGATCAGATGAATTGCAATTAATTGCAAAGTCCCTCTTTGCCATGAAAATGATCTTAATCCCAAAAAAACATATCCACTGCATTTCAGCCCTGCCACAAAAGGACCAGCTGCCATCATGTCAGTGATTGTCTCGTTAACACAGGTGAGAGTGTTGACGAGGACAAGGCTGGAGATCTCTCTGTCATGCTGATTGAGTCAGAATAACAGACTGGAAGCTTCAAAAGGATGGTGGTGCTTGAAATCATCGTTCTTCCTGTCAACCATGGTTACCTGCAAGGAAACACGTGCCGTCATCATTGCTTTGCACAAAAAGGGCTTAACAGGCAAGGATATTGCTGCTGGTAAGATTGCACCTAAATCAACCATTTATCGGATCATCAAGAACTTCAAGGAGAGAGGTTCAATTGTTGTGAAGAAGGCGTCAGGGCGCCCAAGAAAGTCCAGCAAGCGCCAGGACAGTCTCCTAAAGTTGATTCAGCTGCTGGATCGGGGCACCACCAGTGCTGAGCTTGCTCAGGAATGGCAGCAGGCAGGTGTGAGGGCATCTGCACGCACAGTGAGGCGAAGTCTTTTGGAGGATGGCCTGGTGTCAAGAAGGGCAGCAAAGAAGCCACTTCTCTCCAGGAAAAACATCAGGGACATACTGATATTCTGCAAAAGGTACAAGTATTGGACTGCTGAGGACTGGGGTAGAGTCTTTTTCTCTGATGAATCCCCTTTGCGATTGTTTGGGCCATCCGGAAAACACCTTGTCCGGAGAAGACAAGGTGAGCGCTACCATCAGTCCTGTGTCATGCCCACTCCCTTGCTTCTCAGCCAAGGGAGTGGGCTCACTCACAATTTTGCCTAAGAAGACAGCCATGAATAAAGAATGGTACCAACACATCCTCCGAGAGCAACTTCTCCCAACCATCCAAGAACAGTTTGGTGATGACCAATGCCTTTTTCAGCATGATGGAGCACCTTGCCAGAAGGCAAAAGTGATAACTAAGTGGCTCGGGGAACAAAACATCGACATTTTGTGTCCATGGCCAGGAAACTCCCCAGACCTTAATCCCATTGAGAACTTGTGGTCGATCCTCAAGAGGCGGGTGGACAAACAAAAACCCACAACTTCTGACAAACTCCAAGCATTAATTATGCAAGAATGGCCTGCCATCAGTCAGGATGTGGCCCAGAAGTTAATTGACAGCATGCCAGGGCGGATTGCAGAGGTCTTGAAAAAGAAGGGTCAACACTGCAAATATTGACTCTTTGCATAAACTGAATGTCATTGTCAATGAAAGCCTTTGACACTTATGGAATACTTGTAATTATACTTCAGTGTACCATAGTAACTACTGACAAAACTTTTGGCCACGACTGTACATAGATTAGACCTACACTGTTATGTGGTAAATTCAATTGATTGGACATGATTTGTAAAGGCACACACCGGTCTATATAAGGTTCCACAGTTGACAGTGCATTTCAGATAAAAAACCAAGCCATGAGGTCGAAGGAATTGTCCTCAGAACTCTGAGATAGGATTGTGTTGAGGCACAGATCTGGGGAAGGGTATCAACAAATGTCTGCAGCATTGAAGGTACCCAAGAACACACTGGGCTCCATCATTCTTAAATGGAAGAAGTTTGAAAACACAAAGACTCTTCCTAGAGCTGGCCGCCCGGCCAAACTGAGCAATCGGGGGAGAAGGGCCTTGATCAGGGAGGTGACCAAGAACCTGACGCTCACTCTGACAGAGGTCCGGAGTTCCTCTGTGGAGATGGGAGAACCTTCCAGAAGGACAACCATCTCTTCAGCACTCCACCAATCAGGCCTTTATGGTAGAGTGGCCAGACGGAGCATGGTGGTGGCAGCATCATGATGCTGTAGGGATGTTTTTCAGTGGCAGGGACTGGGAGACTAGTCAGGATCAGAGGAAAGATGAACGGAGCAAAAATACAGAGAGATCCTTGATTAAAACCTGCTCCAGAGCGCTCAGGACCTCAGACAGGCGCAAAGTTTCACCTTCCAACAGGACATCAACCTTAAGAACAAAGCCAAGACAACACAGGAGTGGTTTCGGGACAAACCCTGGAGAGAACTGAAAAAAGATATGCAGCAACACTCCCCATCCATCCTGACAGAGCATGAGAGGATTTGCAGAGAACAATGGGAGAAACTCCCTAAATACAGGTTTGCCAAGCTTGTAGCATCAAACCCAAGAAGACTGGAGGCTGTAATCGTTGCAAAAGGTACTTCAACAAAGTACTGAGTAAAGGGTCTGAATACTTACATTATATACAGTGGGGAGAACAAGTATTTGATACACTGCCGATTTTGCAGGTTTTCCTACTTACAAAGCATGTAGAGGTCTGTAATTTTTATCATAGGTACACTTCAACTGTGAGAGACGGAATCTAAAACAAAAATCCAGAAAATCACATTGTATGATTTTTAAATAATTAATTTGCATTTTATTGCATGACATAAGTATTTGATCACCTACCAACCAGTAAGAATTCCGGCTCTCACAGACAGTTTTTCTTTAAGAAGCCCTCCTGTTCTCCACTCATTACATGTATTAACTGCACCTGTTTGAACTCGTTACCTGTATAAAAGACACCTGTCCACACACTCAATCAAACAGACTCCAACCTCTCCACAATGGCCAAGGCCAGAGAGCTGTGTAAGGACATCAGGGATAAAATTGTAGACCTGCACAAGGCTGGAATGGGCTACATGACAATAGGCAAGCAGCTTGGTGAGAAGGCAACAACTGTTGGCGCAATTATTAGAAAATGGAAGAAGTTCAAGATGACGGTCAATCTCCCTCGGTCTGGGGCACCATGCAAGATCTCACCTCGTGGGGAATCAATGATCATGAGGAAGGTGAGGGATCAGCCCAGAACTACACGGCAGGACCTGGTCAATGAGCTAAAGAGAGCTGGGACCACAGTCTCAAAGAAAACCATTAGTAACACACTACGCCGTCATGGATTAAAATCCTGCAGCACACGCAAGGTCCCCCTGCTCAAGCCAGCGCATGTCCAGGCCCGTCTGAAGTTTGCCAATGACCATCTGGATGATCCAGAGGAGGAATGGGAGAAGGTCATGTGGTCTGATGAGACAAAAATAGAGCTTTTTGGACTAAACTCCACTCGCCGTGTTTGGAGGTAGAAGAAGGATGAGTACAACCCCAAGAACACCATCCCAACCGTGAAGCATGGAGGTGGAAACATCATTCTTTGGGGATGCTTTTCTGCAAAGGGGACAGGACGACTGCACCGTATTGAGGGGAGGATGGATGGGGCCATGTATCGCGAGATCTTGGCCAACAACCTCCTTCCCTCAGTAAGAGCATTGAAGATGGGTCCTGGCTGGGTCTTCCAGCATGACAACGACCTGAAACACACAGCCAGGGAAACTAAGGAGTGGCTCTGTAAGAAGCATCTCAAGGTTCTGGAGTGGCATAGCCAGTCTCCAGACCTGAACCCAATAGAACATCTTTGGAGGGAGCTGAAAGTCCGTATTGCCCAGCGACAGCCCCGAAACCTGAAGGATCTGGAGAAGGTCTGCATGGAGGAGTGGGCCAAAATCCCTGCTGCAGTGTGTGCAAACCTGGTCAAGAACTACAGGAAACGTATGATCTCTGTAATTGCAAACAAAGGTTTCTGTACCAAATATTAAGTTCTGCTTTTCTGATGTATCAAATACTTATGTCATGCAATAAAATGCAAATGAATTACTTAAAAATCATACAATGTGATTTTCTGGATTTTTCCGTCATTCCGTCACTCACAGTTGAAGAGTACCTATGATAAAAATTACAGACTTCTACATGCTTTGTAAGTGGGAAAACCTGCAAAATCGGCAGTGTATCAAATACTTGTTCTCCCCACTGTAAATGTGATATTTGTATTTTTAATACATTTGCAAACATTTATAAAATCATGTTTTTGCTTTGCCATTGTGGGATATTGTGTGTAAACTGATGAGAAAAAAACAAATGTGGAAAAAGTCAAGGGGTCTGAATACTTAACAAATGCTCATTTGCTACAACACCTTGATTGTTTCAGCAAGAAGCTACAAAGTTTCATTACGTTGTTAAGAGTCCACATTACTAAAGAAACAGACTCAACCGAACAAATACCTGTCCGTCCCGCCTCCCAGTCAGTTGTTAGTTCCATTCCCCAAAAAAATGATTTACGGTTCTGACGGTTATTTTATTTTCATGACGGTCTTCATCTATCTGAAAAGACCCTTCCCCTGTTCTACATCTCCCAGGCACAATATATCAGCAGCAGGCTATTTCAAGTTGACTAGATTTACCACCAATCGTTAAGCCCTTTCTTGTCTACTGTAAGAGAACATCATCATTATCTACGGCCCCATTGACCACATACAGAGGGTTATTAATGTAAAAACATCACAATGTCACGACAAGAAGACAAAACCTGTAAATGTCACATGTTCCGAACATGACATTCATCAACCCATGTGGCGTCTTGTGAAATCCATTCTGCTACCAACATGGGCTTGTCTGTCATTGATTCCCTCATGCATTTTTCTACTCCTCTATTCTGTAGCAGCCTAATTACATCAGACCCCACCATACAAAGCCATTACACAGGATCAATAGAACTACAAGCATTTGTTAACATCATAAAATGTCATCACTGTGTGTGTGTGTGTGTGTGTGTGTGTGTGTGTGTGTGTGTGTGTGTGTGTGTGTGCGAAGGACGCTAAATAATGTGAAGCCTTATCTAATGCTACCCCCCCTTTAAACCCCAATACTTCGGTCAGAATCCTACTCCCACTTGGTGTGTGTGTGTGCTTTTCCCCTTGATGGATGGTAGGGGTGGAGCTCAAAATCTCTGACACAGCTGGGGCTCTAAGTCCAAAGAGCTCTTAGAGGATAGATGGAGAGAAAGAGGGAAAGAGAGAAAGGAAGTGTATGGGTGTGTGAGTGAAAGCATTTATAGTGTGTCTGTGTGGAGTGGTGTGTACGAATGTGAATTGGAAAGCATCTCTTTACCCACTTGTAACCCTAACCCCAGTACCCCTCACCCTCCACCCCCTTCCCTCTCCCAGCCCCAGACAGCCAGACAGGAAGCCCTGTGGACTGGGGCTGTCGTCCGGTACAGAGGTCCAATGTCAGAGTGGAGCTCCAGACCCTAGGGACCTCGCCCTGCCGCTGTAACCCAAACCACTGCACCCGGCCTGGGCTTAGCATTCAGGGGGCAGAGGGGACAAAGGGCCTGGGAGGCACTGCTGATTTGTCAATGAGATTAGATGGGGTTGATGGAAGGAGGCTGGAGGGAGAGAGGGATATAGGTGGGGAGAGAGGGGGCTGGAGAGGGGTAAAGAGAGAAGCTTGAGAGGAGTGGGGCAAAGCGGAAATGGAATGGATGGTTGGGTGGAGGGAGAGTGAGAAGGGAATGAGGGAGGAAGAGAGAGAGGAGCTAGGGGTGGAGATTAACGGGTGGCTCCACTTTCAGCAGTTGTAATTGGCAGAGGAGAAGAGTTCCAAGTCATTCAAGAAATGAGGTGTGTGGGGGGGGGGGGGGGGGGGGGGGCCTTCACAAAGCTTACAGTATTTGTTCTAACAGACAGAGGGAAGCTAGAATGTGAGAGGTCCATTCAATCAAAACTAGATTCCAGGTTTCTGAGTTAAGTGAGAGACCATTCCTCCTCCCCAGCACAGTAAGACAGTTAGGAAAAATAGTAGAGAGAGAGAGAAAGAGAGAAAAAGAGAGTGAGAGAGAGAAAGAAAGTGAGAACGAGCGAGCGAGATCTTACCAGTTTGCTGTAGTGGTACTTGCAGTAACCACAGTACTTGACGTTGTCTGCGTCCGACCCCTGCTCCTCACACAACAACCCAGCAAACTGGGCACTGAGGACAGGAGAGGAGAGAGATATGTCAAGAGAAAGAGAGATGTGTCAAGAGAAAGAGAGATGTGTCAAGAGAAAGAGAGATGTGTCAAGAGAAAGAGAGATGTGTCAAGAGAAAGAGAGATGTGTCAAGAGAAAGAGAGATGTGTTAAGAGAAAGAGAGATGTGTCAAGAGAAAGAGAGATGAAGTGATGTATCTACTATGTTAACAGATAGACAGTGATGTATCTACTATGTTAACAGATAGACAGTGATGTATCTACTATGTTAACAGATAGACAGTGATGTATCTACTATGTTAACAGATAGACAGTGATGTATCTACTATGTTAACAGATAGACAGTGATGTATCTACTATGTTAACAGATAGAGAGTGATGTATCTACTATGTTAACAGATAGAGAGTGATGTATCTACTATGTTAACAGATAGACAGTGACATATTTTTTGCTGTGTTAATGAAGCTGTAGTATTTGAAAGGGCTCGCTCACCATGTGACGTGGAAGGCTTGTCGGCAGCCATGTTTGTTGCAGGTCATGCAGGCTCCGGTGGCAGCTTTACTCTCTCTGCCCTGGTCCTCACAGATATAACACGTCTACACACGCAGACAATTTATTTACCCTTTATTTAACTAGGCAAGTCAGACAAGAATTACACATACAAGAAAACACATCCATTCACAAACCCAGAAATGTAGGGACAGAGTGGTGTGTGTGTACCTTGTTATAGCGGTCGTGGGGGACAGACTGCAGTACGATGGGTTCCATGGTGGAGACGTTGGCAAACTCCACTTCAGGGATGTAGAGGGCACACACCACATGGGCCCAACCTATATATATATTATATATACATACATACACACACACACACACACACACACGTTAACAAACTATAGTTTTGGCGAGTCGGTTAGTACATCTACTTTGTGCATGACAAGTAATTCTCCCAACAATTTTCACTTATAATTCACTATATCACAATTCCAGTGGGTCAGAAGTTTACATACACTAAGTTGACTGTGCCTTTAAACAGCTTGGAAAATTCCAGAAAATTATGTCATGGCTTTAGAAGATTCTGATAGGCTAATTGACATCATTTGAGTCAGCCAAGACCTCAGAAAATAAATTGTAAACCTCCACAAGTCTGGATCATTCTTGGGAGCAATTTCCAAACGCCTGAAGGTAGCATCATGTTGTGGAGGTGCGTTGCTGCAGGAGGGACTGGTGCACTTCGCAAAATAGAAGGCATCACGAGGAAGGAGAATTATGTGGATATATTGAAACAACATCTCAAGACATCAGTCAGGAAGCTTGGTCGCAAATGGGTCTTCCAAATGGACAATGACCCCAAGCATACTTCCAAAGTTGTGGCAAAATGGCTTAAGGACAACAAAGTCAAGGTATTGGAGTGACCATCACAAAGCCCTGACCTCAATCCTATAGAACATTTGTGGGCAGAACTGAAAAAGTGTGTGCGAGCAAGGAGCCCTACAAACCTGACTCAGTTACACCAGTTCTGTCAGGAGGAATGGGCCAACATTTACACAACTTATTGTGGGAAGCTTGTGGAAGGCTACCTGAAACGTTTGACCCAAGTTAAACAATTTAAAGGCAATGCTACCAAATACTAATTGAGTGTATGTAAACTTCTGACCCACTGGGAATGTGATGAAATAAATAAATGCTGAAATAAATACTATTATTCTGACATTTCACCTTCTTAAAATAAAGTGGTGATCCTAACTGACCCAAGACAGGGAATTTTTACTAGAATTAACCCCCCCCCCACACCCACACACACACACCACACACACACACACACACACACACACACACACACACACACACACACACACACACACAATAACCTATTCAAAACACCCAAAACATGGGCCCAACCTATACACACACACACCCCCAGAGCAGACCTCAGTACACACATTATAACCTATTCAAAACACCCACCACTTGGCCCCAATCCCCCCCCCCCCCACACACACACACACACACACACAGAGAGGGAGAGCAGACCTCAGTACACAAATTAAAACCTATTCAAAACACCCACCACTAGGCCCCAACCCGCACGCACGCACAGAGCGAGAGAGAGAGAGAGAGAGAGAGAGAGAGAGAGAGAGTACACACATTATAACCACCACTTGGCCCCAACCTGCACACAGAGGGCAGAAATATACAAAATCCCCTTCAATTTCAAACCATGTGTGGAGCTGCGTAACTAGAGCAGGAAAGGGCCAGTTGAATGAGAGGTCAGATGGTGGTGAATCCTTCCTCTCTACCTCCCTCTCTCTGTTTTCTCTCTGTTCCCTCTATTCCAGGAACAACAACATGCTTCAACTTACAGTTGAACCCCTGACCTGCCTTTGACCTCCCCAGGGGACAGGGGGGAGGAGGATGGGGGAGGGCGGGAGTGGAAGGAGGGTATGACAGGGTGATGTTGTTGTTTTGAAGTCCCTCCAAGAATTTGGCAGAGGACAATAAACCAGGACCATAAAACCACACAGAGCCCCCATATACACACACACACACACACACACACACACACACACACGCACACCAGGACCATAAAACCACACAGAGCCCCCATACACACACACACACACACACACACACACACACACACACACGCACACCAGGACCATAAAACCACACAGAGCCCCCATGCACACACACACACACACACACACACCAGGGTTACTGTTATGAAAATGTGGTGCTGGACATTTGACCAGCAGAATTTTAATTTACCGGTCATTTGTGAAATGTACCGGACCAATATGCATTGAATGCGTAACCTGATTAGGGCGTCCACACACAGTGCTCAGAATGACAGAAATCCCATTTCGATTATAGTAATTAATCTTAACAGAACATGTCAAGTCGAGGATGCAGTAACACTTTGAAGATAATATAATAACTGTCCACATTTACTTCTCATTAACAAACAAGACAAGTAACGAACACCTAAATCACTAGTCTATGTATAAGCGGCGTGTGAGTTTAAAAAAGCATCCCATCCCATTGTATTTTGTAGACTTATGCAAGACAGCCTACTATTTGTAATGTGTTGAGTAGATCGGATAGTCATAGTTTAGGCTAATAATATAACTCAATCTCTGATTGCAAAAAAGACTGTTCAATGCATGGCTGAGCGAGTATAGTGTAGAGACCGCGGCAGGTAGCCTAGCGGTTAGCGCGTTGGGCCAGTAAACGAACGGTCGCTGGTTCGAATACCCAACAAGGTGAAAAATCTGTTAATGTGCCTGCCCTTGAACAAGGCACTCAAACCTAATTTGCTTAATCCAGTGTGTGACAATACATCTTATTTTAAATTAGTATTTTTATATGAAATATGTTTCTTCTTTCTTTGCAAAAAATTTAAAACACATTTAATTCTTCTACACTTTATATGACTGAAGACATTAGCAGAATAATTGTTAATACGACAAATTACTACTCTGCTGACACTGACAAACAGATCAATAAAAACAACGTTGTCCATATAATCGGCCTACGAGAAAAGGAGACAAATACAATATGACGTCCATCTAAACTGGAGGAGGAAACTATTGTCCAAAAACTAACTTTTAAGTGTCACTGACCCAACAATGATAAAGACAGTGAATCTGCACAATGCACACTCAGCGGAGATATGGCCGATGCTCTCCGCTGCTGCCTGTAAGATAGGCTAAAGGCCTACTATTGTTCACTCAAAGTTGATCATTTTGATTGGAGTCTTTTCATTGTCTTCTCTTTAAAGCAATAGCCATTTGCTTTCCAAACTATGTTTTCCAGCGATTGCATTTTGACTTCTCACTGACAGCTGCAATTCAATCATCTATTTGGTATTTGCAGTGCAACGCTGCCTTCCCTTCCCGACTGTAGGCAATACGAACATTCCACACATTTTTCTTATTAAGGCTAGGGGAAGCTAATGATTCTCTGTCCAAATCATGCTTTAGTAGCCTATTTTGAATGATTATATTTATTGAGTAGGCTAATTAGCCTACATAATTTTGGCAACTTATGGAAAGCTTAGCTTCCCCTAGCCTTATGGACGCGCCGCCTATGAGCCTATGTCAATCTACTATCCCACATAGTAGAAAAGTTTACCTATTCCATTGGTCAGTTTGTCCGGGAAAGAAATAGCCCCAAAACACTCTGGGACAGATGTAGGATGATAGATCCCAAATTCAGACAACCAGTACGACTAGGCTACATAATAAAAATAAAAACTAATCTGATGCAACATTGCGCAAATGGTGTCTTTGGCAAGTGGACGATGAAAGAAAGTTGAAAACCCATAGAACATGAGAGAAACAAGCTACTGGCTTCAATTGCATACAGAAGTCTTTATAAATAAAAAAAGCCTCCACGGATTTTGCCTTGGCTACTTTGAAGCAAGGTAAAACACACGTCATAATATGTAGTAAAACATTCAGGTTTCAAACAATTAAGTAGCTATATGTTTTCAAAGTGCATACTGCCTCCAGCTTATTGCAAAGTGGTGTGTGACGCGCTGATGAAGCCTGCCTTCCTTTGCTTATGCATTTGAATGGAGGAATTGGTAGAACGTTTCAACTACCAGTTGAGAAATATGAATAGTAGCTCTTTTTAAATCGTGGCCCAACATTTATTTTTTATGTTTTTACACATGATTGCATTTAGAAATGCTACTCACTGATTGGACGTATAAAAGCGCTGTCTGGTAGATTTTCCACTCAAAGGCTCTGTATCTGTATGCTGTGAGTGTGTGATAAAAAAAGATACAGTGCCATCAAAAATTATTAATTTATTTAATTTAGATTTTTTTTGTAACTGGCCTACATACAATATCCCATGATGTGGAATTATGTTTTTCAAAATTTGTACAATTAATAAAAAATGAAAAGCTTAAAAGAATTCAGCCCCTTTATTATGGCAAGCCTAAATAAGTTCAGCAGCAAACATTTGCTTAACAAGTCACATAATAAGTTGCATGGACTCTGTGTGCAAAAATAGTATTTAACATGATTTTTGAACGACTACCTCATCTCTGTACCCCACACATACAATTATCTGTATGGTCCCTCAGTCGAGCATTGAATTTCAAACACAGATTCAACCACAAAGACCAGGGAGGTTGTCCAATGCCTCGCAAAGAAGGGCACATATTGGTAGATGGGTGAAAAAAAAAAAAAAACGCTGACATTGAATATCCCTTTGAGCATGGAGAAGTTATTAATTACACTTAGGATGGTGTGCCAATACACCCAGTCACTACAAAGATACAGGCGTTCTTCCTAACTCAGTTGCCGGAGCTGCTGCTGGATCAACAACAGTGTAGTTACTCCACAGTACTAACCTAATTGAGAGTGTGAAAAGGAAGCCTATACAGAATAAGAATATTCCAAAACATGTATCCGGTTTGCAACAAGGCACTAAAGTAATACTGCAAAAAATGTGGCAAAGCAATTAACTTTTTTTCCTGAATACAAAGTGTTATGTTTGGGGCAAATCCAATACAACACATTACTGAGTAACACTCTCCATATTTTCAAGCATAATGGTGGCTGCATCATGTTATGGGTATACTTGTAATCGTTAAGGACTGGGGAGTTTTTCTGGATAAAAAATAAATAAAGAATGGAGCTAAACACAGGCAAAATCCTAGAGGAATACCTGGTTAAGTCGGCTTTCCACCAGACACTGAGATTAATTCACCTTCCAGCAGGACAATAACCTACAACAAGGTCAAATCTACACTGGAGTTCCTTACCAAGAAGACAGTTAATGTTACAGTTTTGACTCAAATCTACATACAAATATATGTCAAGACCTGAAAATGGTTGCCTAGGAATCATCTACAACCAATTTGACAGAGCTTGAAGAATTTTGAAAAGAATAAATGGGCAAATGTTGCACAATCCAGGTGTGGAAAGCTCTTAGAGACTTACCCAGAAAGACTCACAGTTGTAATCGCTGCCAAAGGTGCTTCTACAAAGTATTGACTCAATGGTGTGAATACTTATGTAAATTTGATATTTCTGTATTACATTTTCAAAAAAAACAACATGTTTTCATGTTGTAATTATTGGGTATTGTGTGTAAATGGGTGAAAAAAATGGATTTAATCAATTTTGAATTTAGGCTATAACACAATAAAACGTGGAATAAGTCAAGGGGTATGAATACTTTCTGAAGCCACTGTACATAACGAATACCCACACGCCAATTTAATTCCACTAAATTGCCAAAGACTCCAGCCACCCAAGTCATAGACTGTTCTCTCTGCTACTGCACGTCAATCAGTACCAGAGCGCCAAGTCTAGGTACAGAGGGCTTCTTAACAGATTCTACCCCCAAGCCATAAAACAACTAATCAAATGGCTACCCGGACTATTTGCATTGACCCCCCCCCCTCCCCGCCTTTTTTTTACACAGCTGCTACTCTCTTGTGTATTATCTATTATCTATGCATAGTCACTTTACCCCCAACTACATATTACTTCGACTAACCTGTACCCCCGCACATTGACTCGGTACCGGTACATCACCTCATTACTAACCTGTACCCCCTGCACATTGACTCGGTACCGGTACCCCCTGTATATAGCCTCATTACTAACCTGTACCCCCTGCACAATGACCTCATTACTAACCCAATAACCCGGTACCGGTACCCCCTGTATATAGCCTCATTACTAACCCAATGACCCGGTACCCCCTGTATATAACCTCATTACTAACCTGTACCCCCTGCACAATGACCCGGTACCGGTACCCCCTGTATAAAGCCTCGTTACTAACCTGTACCCCTGCACAATGACTCGGTACCGGTACCCCCTGTATATAGCCTCATTACTAACCCAATGACCCGGTACCGGTACCCCCTGTATATAGCCTCAGTACTAACCCAATGACCCGGTACCGGTACCACCTGTATATAGCCTCATTACTAACCCAATGACCCGGTACCGGTACCCCCTGTATATAGCCTCATTACTAACCCAATGACCCGGTACCGGTACCCCCTGTATATAGCCTCATTACTAACCCAATGACCCGGTACCGGTACCCCCTGTATATAGCCTCATTACTAACCCAATGACCCGGTACCGGTACCCCCTGTATATAGCCTCATTACTAACCCAATGACCCGGTACCGGTACCCCCTGTATATAGCCTCATTACTAACCCAATGACCCGGTACCGGTACCCCCTGTATATAGCCTCATTACTAACCCAATGACCCGGTACCGGTACCCCCTGTATATAGCCTCATTACTAACCCAATGACCCGGTACCGGTACCCCCTGTATATAGCCTCATTACTAACCCAATGACCCGGTACCGGTACACCCTGTATATAGCCTCATTACTAACCCAATGACCCGGTACCGGTACCCCCTGTATATAGCCTCATTACTAACCCAATGACCCGGTACCAGTACCCCCTGTATATAGCCTCATTACTAACCCAATGACCCGGTACCGGTACCCCCTGTATATAGCCTCATTACTAACCTGTACCCCCTGCACAATGACCCGGTACCGGTACCCCCTGTATATAGCTTCATTACTAACCCAATGACCCGGTACCGGTACCCCCTGTATATAACCACATTACTAACCCAATGACTCGGTACCGGTACCCCCTGTATATAGCCTCATTACTAACCCAATGACCCGGTACCGGTACCCCCTGTATATAGCCTCAGTACTAACCCAATGACCCGGTACCGGTACCCCCTGTATATAGCCTCAGTACTAACCCAATGACCCGGTACCGGTACCACCTGTATATAGCCTCATTACTAACCCAATGACCCGGTACCGGTACCCCCTGTATATAGCCTCATTACTAACCCAATGACCCGGTACCGGTACCCCCTGTATATAGCCTCATTACTAACCCAATGACCCGGTACCGGTACCCCCTGTATATAGCCTCATTACTAACCCAATGACCCGGTACCGGTACCCCCTGTATATAACCACATTACTAACCCAATGACCCGGTACCGGTACCCCCTGTATATAGCCTCATTACTAACCCAATGACCCGGTACCGGTACCCCCTGTATATAGCCTCAGTACTAACCCAATGACCCGGTACCGGTACCCCCTGTATATAGCCTCAGTACTAACCCAATGACCCGGTACCGGTACCCCCTGTATATAGCCTCATTACTAACCCAATGACCCGGTACCGGTACCCCCTGTATATAGCCTCAGTACTAACCCAATGACCCGGTACCGGTACCCCCTGTATATAGCCTCATTACTAACCCAATGACCCGGTACCGGTACCCCCTGTATATAGCCTCAGTACTAACCCAATGACCCGGTACCGGTACCCCCTGTATATAGCCTCAGTACTAACCCAATGACCCGGTACCGGTACCCCCTGTATATAGCCTCATTACTAACCCAATGACCCGGTACCGGTACCCCCTGTATATAACCTTGTCATTTTATTGTTGCCCTTTTATTTTATTTAGTAAATATTTTTCTTACCTCTTATTTTTCTTAAAACTGCATTGTTGGTTAAGGACTTGTAAGTAGGCATTTAACAGTAAGGTCTACACCTGTTGTATTGTTGGTTAAGGACTTGTAAGTAAGCATTTAACAGTAAGGTCTACACCTGTTGTATTGTTGGTTAAGGACTTGTAAGTAAGCATTTAACAGTAAGGTCTACACCGGTTGTATTGTTGGTTAAGGACTTGTAAGTAAGCATTTAACAGTAAGGTCTACACCTGTTGTATTCGGCGCATGTGACAAATAAAATGTGATTTGATTTAAATTATGCAAATTAACCCATAGACCGGTAAGCATGACCAGTCAAATGTATTTACAACGGGTATTCCAATCAATGAATAGGCTAAAAAGCATTATTTCGCAATGGGATTTTGGTCAGTGGCAATTTTATTTATCAGCTTTAGAAAAAAATTAAAAGCCGGCTATTACCAGTTAACGGAAACCCTGACACACACAAACACACAGTTACAGATTACTCTCAGTCTCCCTGTGCTGTACCGCATGTGAAGTCTACCACTTGAAACCTAGCCAGACGTTTACCTAAGAGATTAATCCATGTTTACCTTCTGGCACTGCAGGCAGCAGCCTCACAAAAAAAAAAAAACACCTGGGACTAGAGAGCGAAAGAGAGCAACCAAAGATGAAGTAGTAAAACAGTGTGATGTTTTGATGTCTCCCCACGGGCCAGGTCACAATCCTACAGCTGTGCCTCTCTCCAACACACACACACACACACACATTCCATTCATGTTTACAGTCTTCTCTGTGACCTCCTAGTGAACCCAGAGAGGAGACTCCTCACAGCCCTGTTAACCCCAGCCTGGCCCCGCCCCCTCATAAACACACGTAGGGCTGCTTAATTAATCTCATTTTAAATGAAATTGCCAGGTTGACATGTACAATATCCATACTGCAAGAAGCTGCGATTTGTTGAAGCCCTATAGTTTACTCTGTCATCTTTCTCCAGTCACCCTCCCTCTCTCATGCGACTGCTTGCTTTCGACACACACCAAGCCCCGCCATCTGTCACTCAAGCAGGCACAGCTCAACCGGAGGCAGCAATGTTGTTGTTTTTTTTTTTATACAACTAGGCAAGTCAGTTAAGAACAAATTCTTATTTACAATGACGGCCTACACCGACCAAACCCGGACAATGCTAGGCCAATTGTGTGCCGCCCTATGGGACTCCCAATCACGGCCAGTTGTGATACAGCCTGGATTCGAATCAGGGTGTCTGTAGTGATGCCTCTTGTACTGAGATGCATTGGCTTAGACCACTGAGATGCATTGGCTTAGACCGCTGCGCCACTCGGGAGACCCAAAATGCATGCTTCTGTTAGCTAGCCCATGCAGTCAAGAAACAAGGACAATGCTTATTCGATACGGAGTTTTAAAAAAGTAACACAAAAGGAATAAAATACATAAGAATGGAGCTATATACAGGAAGTACCAGTACCAGATCAATGTGGAGCTATATACATGAAGTACCAGTACCAGATCAATGTGGAGCTATATATAGGAAGTACCAATACCAGATCAATGTGGAGCTATATATAGGAAGTACCAATACCAGATCAATGTGGCGCTATATACAGGAAGTACCAATACCAGATCAATGTGGAGCTATATATAGGAAGTACCAATACCAGATCAATGTGGCGCTATATACAGGAAGTACCAATACCAGATCAATGTGGAGCTATATACAGGAAGTACCAATACCAGATCAATGTGGAGCTATATACAGGAAGTACCAATAGTAGAACAATGTGGAGCTAAATATAGGAAGTACTAATACCAGATCAAATGTGGAGCTATATACAGGAAGTACCAATACCAGATCAATGTGGACCTATATATAGGGAGTACCAATACCAGATCAATGTGGAGCTATACACAGGAAGTACCAGTACCAGATCAATGTGGAGCTATATACAGGGATAACCAATACCAGATCAATGTGGAGCTATATACAGGAAGTACCAATACCAGATCAATGTGGAGCTATATATAGGAAGTACCAATACCAGATCAATGTGGCGCTATATACAGGAAGTACCAATACCAGATCAATGTGGAGCTATATATAGGAAGTACCAATACCAGATCAATGTGGCGCTATATACAGGAAGTACCAATACCAGATCAATGTGGAGCTATATACAGGAAGTACCAATACCAGATCAATGTGGAGCTATATACAGGAAGTACCAATAGTAGAACAATGTGGAGCTAAATATAGGAAGTACTAATACCAGATCAAATGTGGAGCTATATACAGGAAGTACCAATACCAGATCAATGTGGACCTATATATAGGGAGTACCAATACCAGATCAATGTGGAGCTATACACAGGAAGTACCAGTACCAGATCAATGTGGAGCTATATACAGGGATAACCAATACCAGATCAATGTGGAGCTATATACAGGAAGTACCAATACCAGATCAATGTGGAGCTATACACAGGAAGTACCAATAGCAGATCAATGTGGAGCTAAATACAGGAAGTACTAATACCAGATCAAATGTGGAGCTATATACAGGAAGTACCAATACCAGATCAATGTGGAGCTACAGCGGGTGAAATAAGTATTGAACACGTCACCATTCTTCTCAGTAAATATATTTCTAAAGGTGCTATTGACATGAAATTTTCACCAGATGTTGGTAACAACCCAAGTAATCCATACATACAAGGAAACCAAAACAAATAAGTTCAGAAATTAAGTTATGTGTAATAATGTGAAATGGCACAGGGAAAAAGTATTGAACACATGAAGAAAGGGAGGTGCAAAAAGGCATGGAAAGCCAAGACAACAGCTGAAAACTATCAGTAATTAAAAAGCAATCCAGCCCCCTGTCAGGATAGATAATAATAAGGTATTTGAGGTAGATGGGAGAGGAAAAACAAATCGATAGTTACATATCAGAATATAATTTTTTGTGCTAGTTGGCTGTACCTGCACCAAATCTCCAGTATGTGTACCTCATAGCTTGTTGGCCATTTCTTTTTCTTTTTTTTTCTAAAGGAGCCCATTTGTTTTCAGCACTTTTCTCATGGCTCTCTTGTCCCTCTGCAGCAGACATATGGTGAGCAATATGTCTAGTAAATCGAATCGCAAAACAATCACAGTATCAAATCGCATCACATATAGAATCTTAAGAATCACAATACATATCATACCGGCACCTTAGTATGGTGATACAATCATATCGTGAGGTCCTTGGCAGTTCCCAGCCCTACCAATTCCCAGCCCTACCAATTATATACAGTGGGGAGAACAAGTATTTGATACACTGACGATTTTGCAGGTTTTCCTACTTACAAAGCACATGCCCCTTAAACAGGCCCCACACATCCCATTAATGAGACAAAATAAGCATTGGCTAACCACAGAACCTTGTGAGACGCCAACAGCCTGTGTGTGGGTGTGTGTGTGTGTGTGTGTGTCTCAATAGTTGATGGGAGGCGCCATGATAAGGCCAGGTTTTTGCTCCAGCCAAATCAGTTACACACAACACACCTATCCTAGATAGATGATTCTTACCTCCGTTATCTGTCCTCTTGAGGGCGCCATCTTTGTGGGGGCACAGCTCACACCTCTGCAGAGAAAGAGACAGGAGGGAGGAAGACATGGGCATTTAGCAAAACTCTTTACCAACACACAAACAGATATACAGTGCCTTCAGAAAGTATTCACACCCCTTGACTTATTCCACATTTGGTTGTGTTAAAGACAGAATACAAAATGGACTAAATAAATACGACAATCTCACTCATCTACACACAACAACCCCATCATTACAAAGTGAAAACATGTTTTTAGGCATTTTTGCTAATTTATTGAAAATGAAATACAGAAATATCTCATTTATATAAGTATTCACACCCATGAGTCAATACTTTGTAGAAGCACCTTTGGCAGTGATTACAGCTGTGAGTCTTTCTGGGTAAGTCTCTAAAGAGCTTTCCATACCTGGATTGTGCAAAACTTTGCCCATTGTTCTTTTCAAAATTCTACAAGCTCTGTCAAATTGGTTGTTGATCATTGCTAGACAACAATTTTCAGGTCTTTCCATAGATTTTCCAAGTACACTGAAACAAGAAAGTGTTGGTCCCATGTTTCATGAGCTAAAATAAAAAGATCCCAGAAATGTTTCATACGCACAAAAAGCGTATTTCTCTCAAATGTTGTGCACATCCCTGTTAGTGAGCATTTCTCATTTGCCAAGATAATCCGTCCACCTAACAGGTGTGGCATATCAACAAGGTGATTAAACAGCATGATCATTACACAGGTCCACCTTGTGCTGGGGACAATAAAAGGCCACTTTAAAATGTGCCGTTTTGTCACACAGCCCAATGCCACTGATGTCTTAAGTGCAATTGGCATGCTTACTGCAGGAATGTCCACCAGAGATGTTGCCAGATAATTGAATGTTCATTTCTCTACCATAAGCCGCCTCCCACGTCGTTTTAGAGAATATGGCAGCACGTCCAACCGGCCTCACAACCGCAGACCACTTGTAACCACACCAAGACAGGACTTCCACATCCAGCATCTTCACCTGCGGGATCGTGAGCCCTGCTAGCCAGACTGCTGATGAAACTGTGGGTTTGCACAACCAAAGAATTTCTGCACAAACTGTCAGAAACAGTCTCAGGGAAGCTCATCTGCGTGCTCGTCGTCCTCTCCAGGGTCTTGACCGGACTGCAGTTCGGCATCTTAACTAACTTCAGCGGGCAAATGCTTACCTTCGAAAGCCACTAGCATGCTGGAGAAGTATGCTCTTCATTGATGAATCCCGGTTTCAACTGTACCAGGCAGATGGCAGACAGCATGTATGGTGTTGTGTGGAAGAGCGGTTTGCTGATGCCAAGTTTGTGAACAGAGTGCCCAATGGTGGCGGTGGGGTTATGGTATGGTATGGGCAGGCATAAGCTACGGACAATGAACACAAATGCATTTTATCAATGTCAATTTGAATGCGCAGACATACCGTGACGAGATCCTGAGGCCCATTGTGGTTCCATCACCTAACGTTTCAGCATGATAATGCACGGCCCAAAGTCGCAAGGCTCTGAAAACACAATTCCTGGTAGCTGAAAAATGTCCATGGCATGCATGCTCACCAGATGTCACCCACTGAGCATGTTTGGGATGCTCTGGATCGATGCGTACGACAGCGCGTTCCAGTTCCCGTGAATATCCAGCAACTTGGCACAGCCGTTGAAGAGGAGTGGGACAACATTCCACAGGTCACAATCAACAGCCTGATCAACTCTACGCGAAGGAGAGATGTCACGCTGCAAATGGTGGTCACACTGACCGGTTTTCTGAACTACGCCCCTACCTTTTTTTTTTTTTTTTAAGTATCTGTGACCAACCAATGCATATCTGTATTCCCAATCATGTGAAATCCATAGATTAGGGCCTAATGTTTATTTCAGTTGACTGATTTCCTATATGAACCGTAACTCAGTAAAATCATAGAAATTGTTGCATTTATATTTTTGTTAAGTGTAGATTTAACCAATGACCTGCCACTGGCATTAAACAAAGCATGTGTGTCCATGTGTGCTGATGATTCAACCATATACACATCAGCAACCACAGCTAATGAAATCACTGAAACCCTTAACAAAGAGTTGCAGTCTGTTTTGGAATGGGTGGCCATTAATCAACTGATCCTGAACATCTCTAAAACTAACAGCATTGTATTTGGTACAAATCATTCCCTAAGTTCTAGACCTCAGCTGAATCTGGTAATGAATGGCTGTTGAACAAGTTGAGGAGACTAAATTACTTGGCCTTACCTTAGATTGTAAACTGTCATGGTCAAAACGTATAGATTCAAGGGTTGTAAAGATGGGGAGAGGTCTGTCCGTAATAAAGAGATACTGTGCTTTTTTGACACCACACTCCACAAAGCAAATCCTGCAGGCTCTAGTTTAGTCTTATCTTGATTACTGTCCAGTCATGTGGTCCAGTGCTGCAAAGAAAGACCTAGTTAAGTTGCAGCTGGCCCAGAACAGAGCGGCACATCTTGCTCTTCATTGTAATCAGAGGGCTGATATCAATAGTATGCATGCCAGTCTCTGTTGGCAAAGAGTTTAGGAAAGACAGACTGCGTCACTTCTTGTTTTTTTTTATAAGAAACATTAATGTGTTGGAAATTCCAAATTGTTTGTGTGGTAGACTGACAAACACACTTGCACGCTGACCACACCGCTCACGTTGCAAAATAAATGTACACATACAGTGGGGAGAACAAGTATTTGATACACTGCCGATTTTGCAGGTTTTCCTACTTACAAAGCATGTAGAGGTCTGTCATTTTTATCATAGGTACACTTCAACTGTGAGAGATGGAATCTAAAACACAAATCCAGAAAATCACATTGTATGATTTTTAAATAATTAATTGGCATTTTATTGCATGACATAAGTATTTGATCACCTACCAACCAGTAAGAATTCCGGTTCTCACAGACCTGTTAGTTTTTCTTTAAGAAGCCCTCCTGTTCTTCACTCATTACCTGTATTAACTGCACCTGTTTGAACTTGTTACCTGTATAAAAGACACCTGTCCACACACTCAATCAAACAGACTCCAACCTCTCCACAATGGCCAAGACCAGAGAGCTGTGTAAGGACATCAGGGATAAAATTGTAGACCTGCACAAGACTGGGATGGGCTACAGGGCAATAGGCAAGCAGCTTGGTGAGAAGGCAACAACTGTTGGCGCAATTATTAGAAAATGGAAGAAGTTCAAGATGACGGTCAATCTCCCTCGGTCTGGGGCACCATGCAAGATCTCACCTCGTGGGGCATCAATGATCATGAGGAAGGTGAGGGATCAGCCCAGAACTACACGGCAGGACCTGGTCAATGACCTGAAGAGAGCTGGGACCAAAGTCTCAAAGAAAACCATTAGTAACACACTACGCCGTCATGGATTAAAATCCTGCAGCGCACGCAAGGTTCCCCTGCTCAAGCCAGCGCATGTCCAGGCCCGTCTGAAGTTTGCCAATGACCATCTGGATGATCCAGAGGAGGAATGGGAGAAGGTCATGTGGTCTGATGAGACAAAAATAGAGCTTTTTGGTCTAAACTCCACTCGCCGTGTTTGGAGGAAGAAGAAGGATGAGTACAATCCCAAGAACACCATCCCAACCATGTAGCATGGAGGTGGAAACATCATTCTTTGGGGATGCTTTTCTGCAAAGGGGACAGGACCACTGCACCGTATTGAGGGGAGGATGGATGGGGCCATGTATCGCGAGATCTTGGCCAACAACCTCCTTCCCTCAGTAAGAGCATTGAAGATGGGTCGTGGCTGGGTCTTCCAGCATGACAACGACCCGAAACACACAGCCAGGGCAACTAAGGAGTGGCTCCGTAAGAAGCATCTCAAGGTCCTGGAGTGGCCTAGCCAGTCTCCAGACCTGAACCCAATAGAACATCTTTGGAGGGAGCTGAAAGTCCGTATTGCCCAGCGACAGCCCCGAAACCTGAAGGATCTGGAGGTCTGTATGGAGGAGTGGGCCAAAATCCCTGCTGCACTCTTCACTCACAGTTGAAGAGTACCTATGATAAAAAATTACAGACTTCTACATGCTTTGTAAGTGGGAAAATCTGCAAAATCGGCAGTGTATCAAATACTTGTTCTCCCCACTGTACATGTTATTCAATCATTGCAGCCACACTGTTCGCGCACGCCAACGAGTGTCTGCGTTGTCAGGCGCTAAATTGGAAGTTGGTTCTATTTGTGACACCGATTGCGCTGCAAGTCCTGCCTCTCCCATCTCCTCATTGGCTGTTAGGAGCATATACCCACGTGGGTGATTGAAAGATGAACTGGTCGGCTGTGGTAATGCACATTATTATAAAAAGTTAGTTGCCAATCGCCATATAAAGTCCCAAAGAAGAAAAAGAAGCCTGAAGGAAGGAGGAGAGATGACTAGAAACAAGTCGGTTGACCATTTAATCTGTGGATTAATTGTCGGAGTAGAGGACCTTGTGCATTTCAGGTAAAATAGCAACCCAATGTTAATATCCAAGGACAAATTAGCTAGCAAAAGCAAGCTAAATAGGACAAATTAATATAATTGGTTCAGAGTTTGTTTTGATATTTCAACCTGCGTGTTATGATCGCGTTTGGGGTGGGGAAATCAAATCAACTTGCGCGCGAGCGGTTTGGGCACGGTGTTACTCCACTAGACATGCCACCAGGGGTCTTTTCACAGTCACCAGGGGTATTTTCACAGTCCCCAGGTAGAGAACAAATTCAAGGAAACGTACAGTATTATACAGAGCCATGAGTGCATGGAACTCCCTTCCATCTTATAGTGCAAGTGAACAGCAAACCCGGCTTCAAAAAACGTTTTTACTCCTGAACTTATTTAGGCTTGTCATAACAAAGGGGTTGAATACTTATTGACTCAAGACATTTCACCTTTTAGAAATTTAGAAAAACATAATTCCATCTTTTTCTCTCTCTCTCACACACACATACTCTCTTACACATCCAGTATTTTGTGTAATCACTGATCCTGTTCTGTCATACTGTGTGGTTACTACTATGAGGAAGGGTGAGCCTAGTTGGCACCAAGCCTCAGCCTCTCCTAAAACACAAACACACTATCTGCTGCCTAAGACTGTTTCCCTTTCCTGTGCGTGCGTGCGTGCGTGCGTGCGTGCGTGCGTGCGAGAGAGAGAGAGAGAGAGAGAGAGAGAGAGAGAGAGAGAGAGAGAGAGAGAGAGAGAGAGAGAGAGAGAGAGTGTGTGTGTGTGTGTGTTTGTGTGTTTATCCCTCCAGTTGTGCCCATTTCACACCAGCTACTCCACCCCTCCCACAGGATGACTGCCATCCCTCAGAAGAAGAAAGTATAAAATCCTCTTCCCAACAGTTTTCGTCCACACGATATCACAAGCGAGTACGGCCACACCGTTAAACTGTTTCTACAGCCAGGATGAGGAAAGCACAGGCAAAGATGCTGTTTTTCTTCCTATGAGAAATATACTCTGGGGTTCATAGGCATGTCTGATGCTTCCACAGCTAATTGGCTCTGTCAGATCTTGCCTAGGTTTAAAATTACACTAATTACCAATGTACTACTTGTTTTGGATTCGTTAATACAAGCAACACACGGTACCCTTTGCTACCAGGTAGTTGCCAATTGTGTTGAATTCTTTGAAGTAAGTACCAGAGCGTAATAACATAATTTCCTTTTAATAACATAAGTACCAGCTAAATATGAATGGAAACTGTACCATAAAACACAGTGCTGAGAATACGGTGTTGATACTCGATTGGTCAGACTCACCACTCTGGCTGCTCTCTCCTGAGATTCACACTTCCTGCAGAACCAGGGTCCAGTGGGCACCTGCACGATGCCATAGCACGCTGCAGAGAGGACAACACTAGGTTAATACCACACACCAAGATACCATAGCAGCACTCTGTGGAGGACAGTACTGGGTTATTAAAAGGCAGAGACGCAAACTGGTGAGGGCCCAAAAAGATGGTAAAAATAATGTGCACGGAAAATATGAAAAAAATTCTATAAGCTGCAGGAAGATGTGCCTATCTGCAGAGCAGGGTTGTCACATAACCAACATTTGGCTAACGACGTGATACCAGGCCAAGTATCACAATACAGAGTAGTATCATGACACCACTGGGTTTGTTCTCATTTTCTATACAGTGCCTTCAGAAAGTATTCATACCCCTTGACTTATTCCACATTTTGTTGTTACAGCCTGAATCCAAAATGGATTAAATTGATATTATTTCTCACCCATCTACACACAATACCCCACAATGAAAAGGTGAACACAGAAAATGTTAATAATGTATTGAAAATGAAATACATAAATATCTTATTTACATAAGTATTTACAACCCTGAGTCAATACATGTTAGAATAACCTTTGGCAGCAATTCGTTTTGCACACCTGGCCTTCCTGGATTGTACAATATTTGCACATTATTCTTCCCCAAAAATTATTTAAGCTCTGTCAAGTTGGCTGTTGATCATTGCTAGACAGCCATTTTCAAGTCTTGCCACTGATTTTCAAGACGATTTAAGTCAAAATTGTAACTAGACCACTCAGAACATTCAATGTCTTCTTGGTAAGCAACTCCAGTGTATATTTGGCCTTGTTTTTTTTATATTTCATCTCCCAGTGTCTGGTGGAAAGCAGACTGAACCAGGTTTTCCTCCAGGATTGTGCTTAGCTCTATATTAAAACTACCAAGACATTTCAGCTTTTTATTTTGAATTAATTTATAAAAAACATATTTCCACTTTGACATATGGGTTACTGTATGTAGCCCAGTCACACAAAATCTCAATTTAAATGTAAATAATTTCTGCACAAAAACCTGCCTCTGATATTCACACCTCTACTCAATAAAAAACACATTGAATTTAACATCACACTTTTTACTGTATAATATAGAAAAGGCTACTGCAGAAAATCTCTCATTTGCTTATATCAAAAGGCCTACCGGACAGGAGGAATGTAGTTAGTAAGGAATATTAAATGCATAATGATCTGCCTTTTCACTGTGTCAGTAAGGGAAAACACACTAGGCCTATATGAAACCATCTTTAACCTACTCTTCAGACAACTTTACACACATAGCCTACACACTCTCCCTCACCCCAAACTTCCCTCCCTCACACACTCTCCCTCCCTACCTCCCTCACACACTCTCCCTACCTCACACACACACTCTTGCTCACACATACACACACACTTATTACCTCTCCCACACATACACACACACACACACACACACCAATCTTTCATTATCTCTCTCACACAGAAACACACACTGCTCCCAAAAGTTAGGCACCAAACCAAATTTAAGGAACACCAGATAAACGCCATTTATTTTTTATTCAGGTTTAGCTTAGAATTAAATTGATTAGGCATATGCATCCTACATTTGAAGCATCTCTTTGAGTAGGCCATACATCCCTTTTCAGTTTTTCTTGTACCATCCAAATGTGTGCATAGCCAAGGTAGCATGTTGTTAGCTAGCTAGCCAGGTAACATGAATAAACAAGGTTGTTTGTTATCGAACAAAAAACCTCACGGCCCACGACATGGTATATACAACTAAATAAAATCTACTACTTCCCCAGAGTCTGGTGAACTCGAAGATACCATTTATATTCATCTGCGTCCAGTATGCAAGATGTTAGAGAAGGTTTCCAAAGTCTTCCAGTCTTTGCGCTAATCTAGTTGGCATTGGCTCACAAAAACTACATTTAACTTCCTAAATAAGTGGCTTCATTGACAAAATCATTGTACTGGATGAACGTGTCCGATAAATAACCACACATTTTTGTTTTCTGTTTGAAAACATTGTGCAACAGAGTGCCACTGTGCCAGCCTGGTGCCCTACTGAACATACCCAAAATGTAGCCTATACACCAAGCCCGTGGGAGCATTTCCTCTATATGCACTAAATTGTGGTTGCCACTGAGTGTGCAATTCTGAACATGCTGCCCTCCAGATACCTCTGCTGTCCTCTAAGATTATCTCACGTAATCCACTTTAATGAACAGAGATAATCCACTGATGAAAAAAAGGGTATTGTTATGTTATGTTGTTGGGGACTGAGGGGCTCATCAATTGCTACAACAGCGTCAGTGTCGATTAGCTATTGATTAATACATATGTAAAACGAATAGGCTGTGTTTAATAACATGTACAAATAGGTGTGTTTAGTTTATGTATGTATTTTTGTCTGTAATGTCTTTTTTGTTATGCGTCTGACCCCAGGAAGACTAGTTGTTGCCATTGCCGTCAGCTAATGGGTATCCCAATCAAATCTAAATATGGGTATGGTAAGACAGATATTCAATCACATGACAACATGACAATGATCAACAAT
Source organism: Thymallus thymallus (assembly GCA_023634145.1). NCBI lineage: Eukaryota > Metazoa > Chordata > Actinopteri > Salmoniformes > Salmonidae > Thymallus > Thymallus thymallus. The sequence goes on along the minus strand of CM042417.1, from coordinate 5,815,269 downwards.
AAAAATAGAATTACTGGGCAAGTTTTTCTGTCTCACAAAGCCAAAATCACCAATATTGACTGTGTCGACTAGATACCTAGTTCTGATTGCGACTGTCAACAGAATCTGAGTGACGTTGACATTGTTGTTTGGGTCAGAAAAAACATCAGTCGTGTCTGGGTTGAGTGTGTTACAGTTACGCTAGGTACACTCTTAGAAAAAAAAAAAAAGGGTTCTTCGGCTGTCCCCATAGGATAACCCTTTGAAGAACCCTTTTTGGTTCCAGGCAGAACCTTTTTGAGTTCTATGAAGAGCCATTTACACAGAGGGTTCTACATGGAACCCAAAATAGTTCTGCCTGAAACCTAAAAGGGTTCTTCAAAGGGTTATCCTATGGGGACAGCCGAAAAACCATTTTAGGTTCTAGATAGCACCTTTACTTCTAAGAGTGTACACAGGTTCGTTCTGTCAAACTCAGTACCTAGATAATAATATTTTGACAACTTGGTGTAGCTAACTACTTCACCGCGTGGCACTATTGTTTACAAAACGTGATTTACTAGCGGGCGATCATTACGGATATAGATAGTGTGGTAAGACAAAATAACTGACATGCTAACGTTAGCTAGTTAGTTAACGCTAGGCAATGCAATTTCAACGAACTGTTTAGCCAGGCTACACAGCCAATGTTGACAACTAAAGATATCCTTCCTATCAGATTGTAACGGCCTAACGTTAATGTGACGCTCCACTAGCCTTTGCATGGTAGGTAACGTTACGGTTTGGCGTAGCAGAATTTTCGATGGAGCGTCACATTAACGTTAGCCATATTTCCATGTTTAATGTTTGGGATTTTATCTGGTGTTTACCTTGATGGACTGCGACATTGCAGCCGTGGCCGTCACAGTATACGAGAGGGTTTTCTGCCCAGCCTCTCTCGTCTGAGCACACGCAGCAACCTCCAATCATCTCCTTCATATTATTCGCCAAGAAGTCGTTGTCCGCTGCCAGGCACAGCTCGCCGGAGACCATCTACGGAGAAAGTGGACATACGAAGGCAACAGAGATGAGCCTAAACCTTTGTAGAAGATCCTCATCTACCCAGTGTGACAGCGCTTTAGGTCCCGCTTGGCCGAAAGGTCATGTTTTAGTCGTGTTTACTTTCCGTTTTGACACCGTATTTTTTTCTACTTTAGTGTAGGCTACACACAGCGCGAGCGAGAAGAAGCGGCCCCTCGGGAAGTGGAAGTGCGTAAGCACGCATGGCGCGTGACAAGTCAGAAAGGATGGATATGATTGGCTCAGAGAGTGTTGCCAAATGTGTTTATGGCGCCATTTTGCCTCCACATGGCCTTTTAAAAATAATGTGTTGTGAAGGAAACTGCTTGGAAACTTTGTAACACTACAATGCGTGGTTGTTACAAATGACGAATGACTAATTGGCAACATTGTATCTATCAGAATTAGGTATTTACAAATATGAATTATGTTATTATAACAAAAACATGAATGACTATTACTCCATTGTTTATGTAGGCTATTGTTGTCATCTGAGACTTTGTAAATTGCCTTTAGATGTAGCCAAGGCCTCGTGTTTAGAAAACCTATGTTTTTCAATGTAATTCATTGAGCACTAGGACATTGTAACTATGGAAATAAAAGGCCAATTGCTTTTTTTTCTCGGTTCCACACTGTATTAGCCTATGCACATCTGACAGTATGCCTTTACATTAGGCCTAAATAAAACATAGACGTGTCTGTTTGTGCCATTGTCATTGCCTTTACAATGTCATTTCACTATCTTCTCTCTCTCTGTGTGTGTTGCAAAATGGAACAGGCCCTGTGAGAGAGAAATGTGGAATTACTCTGGCGTTTGAAGGAGTATTACTCAAACATTGCTGCTTGAATTTTCAATTAGAAAATTAGATGTTTTAACCTTTAATTAACTAGGCAAGTCAGTTAAGAACAAATTGATATTTACAATGGCAGCCTACCTACGGGGTCAGCCATAGTAGTAAGGCACCCCTGGAGCAAAGTAGGGTTAAGTGCCTTGCTCCAGGACACATCGACAGGTTTTTCACCTTGTCGGCCTGGGTATTCGAACCAGCGTTAATGGCCCAACGCTCTCTGTTAATGGCCCAACGCTCTAACCGCTAGGCTACCTGCCGCCCCACTTGGAAGACCTAGCTACATAAACCATGAATGGAGTTGAAATAATCTATACTCTACTGTGTATGTTTATTTTACTTATTTCTTTACTGGTTTTTATTTATCTTTCCTAACACCTATAGCTATGACATTTGTTTTCTCTTTAATTATTGGAACACTCAACAGTTAGATTATTAGTTAGCTAAAATAAATCCAAAATAATATATGAACTGTTATTTTTAAAGAACACATCTGGGCATATGAAATCAATATTTGTTTTTGCAATTTGTATTTATTGCTTCCACTTTACACAATAAATGCAAACGCAAAAAAAACTGCATTTCACTTTTGTTTTAAAACCTTGTAATTATATAATTTTGGTTGAATCATTCAGAGAAGCTGCACTGTGCAACATGCATTGGTTTATTCTACAAGCGCAGCTGCCAGCCGTTTGCGTCACACTCCGCGAGCCCTCAGAAGTCTCCGGGTTTGGTTTCCAGAGAAACGTTATGACTTGCCAATAATGCGCGAGAGCACACGAGCGTCCTCCATGTAATATGGAGAGCGAGATGTCCCCGGGAGGGGCTCCCTATTGTTGGCTTTAATTTCAAATTGCTCAAATGCTCCGCAAAAAAACAGGGAGAAAAAGGGGAAGAGGGGGAAAAGGGAAAACAGGGAATTGTGTGTGGCAGGAGAAAACCTATTAGAGTTGGCGAGAACAAAGGGAGGCGAGGGAGGGGGCAGCTGTCGGAGGGTTGGAGGCTACTGAAACACTGAAATAGCAAATTATTTTTTTACAACTTGCACTTGATTAAAGTCTAAGTCTGCCCGTACATGTGCTCTCTTCGTGCTCAGAGAGAAGAGGGCCCGTGCATTGGCTAGAGAAAATAACCTCTACGCTGCTTCCTATTAAAATGTAGTGCCTCTATAACGGATTTACTAATGGAAACTACGGAGGTAATTTGTCGGCTTCCTTTTAAAGTGACGTACAATTCTGACAGGGGTCAATGTCAAATATATAGGTTGTTTTGAAGAAAACTCATATAGGCCTGTAACAAACATAGGTCTAATATATTAATTGTTGCACAAAATAGTATGCTAATCTTAGGCCAATGTTGCATGCACATATGAAATTATTTTTTTAAATGTCTTAGGCCTATAGCCTATAATATAGGCTAATCCACTGCGCAACATTACAGATACTTTTGGTCATGAGAACTTTGGTAGCCTATTTAATTGAATTGTGAATATCCTCAATATTTGAAATTCCTAAATTGGAAATATTGGCTATATTTTTTTTTTACTGAACTGTAATATCTTCTTGCATCAACATCATATGAACACTCACACCATGTAAAATGTATTTGGGAGTTTCACAGTTTATATGACATGTTGTTTGTTGTGGACGTGGTTGGTGTTTGCGACATGGATTTGAGCTCGTGAGCAGAGCTGATGACTGATTCACGAGACTTGCTGCTTTGCATTCGCCATAATAGGTAGCCTCTTTTATGTTTCGCCCTGACCTGACAGATTTTATCTTCACTGATGTAGTAGGCCTACACTTTAACGGTTAAATGGAAAGAGAGAGAGGGGGGGGGATGATAGGAAAGACATTTCTGCATCTGAAAAACTGTACGTCCCATCAGTGTTTTCTATTAATCAGTGTCACTCTGCTTCGGACGCGGATCCAAAGTCATCTAAAAGTTGGACAACTATTGTGGTTGATATCTTGGATTTAATATAAGATCTTATATATATATAAGTTTTGCACGTTTAGAATATAATTTATGATGAAGGCTATAGTATTTGTCAGGGTCAGGTCTTTTCTGTTTAGAACATCGACAACATAGAAGAAACAGTTCTCCTGACTCCAAACTTCTGCCCCTGACAACATGAAATGTAAACCCTTTGAAATGGAGAAGAACTAAACACGAATTTACCCCATTCACTCCAAAACAATGCCACTAAAAAAATAAAGGTTCTTCTTTCTTTTTTACATTTGGCCTATATGTTTTTAACCGAATTAAGTAAACCACATAATTATAGCTTCCCTGTCTTTGTTTTTACACCCCCCTTTTTATCGCTTGTTACATTTACGTCTTGGCCTATGCTCGATGATTGGGGTAAATAGTTAGAAGCCTAAATACTTTTTTCAGCTTAAAAATGTACAGTATCAATTGTCAGTGACATAACAAGAAACACTCTCAAGAAAATGTTTAATGTTGTGTGAAAGAAATTGGGAAATTAGAAAATAATAAACATGCATGTTGATAGGCTGCTTTCAACGTGTATTTTAATTGGACAGCGTTTGGCAGGGTGCTTTCAACGTGTATTTTAATTGGACAGCGTTTGGTAGGCTGCTTTCAACGTGTGTTTTAATTGGACAGCGTTCGGAAACCAGCACTGTGTGTTTTTTATGGATGTACATACCACTCCACTAAATGCATTCGGATAACACAATCTACTACCAATTAATTGATGTATTATTTAAATAGGCAAGTCAGTTAACAAATTCTTATTTACAATGACAGCCTTCCTACAGGGTGAGCACCTGGGGCAAATTAGGGTTAAGCGCCTTGCTCAATTACACATCGACAGATATTTTCACCTTGTCGGCTCGGGTATTCGAACCAGCGACCTTTCGGGCACTGGCCCAACGCTCTAACCGTTAGGATACCTGCCACCGTATTAAAGATGGCCTCCTGTCCTAACACTTTGTCTTATACTTCAGACAAATGATAGACAACGGTATCTGGAAGTCCTATGTTCAGTCCATGGTCTCTAACACGGGCAGAGACCATAGTCTACATTAAACCAACATTACATGACTGCATGACTGTCCTCTTCCGGACGACACTCATGGTGATGGGGGTTGGCTTGCATGCAGCCTAGAAGCCTATGGGCTGTGGGGATTAAGTGGGAAACCCGAAGGCTCCACAGAGTAAAGACCTATAGGCAAGCTTCTAACGAGGCTCACGGGCTGTAGTAATGCACGCGGTGGAATACGAAGGAACAGGTTTGCAAAACAACTGTGTAATTTTAGTTATCACTGAATTCTAAATAAGAAAATACGCTACGTTGCATATATATTTATAACAAATAATATAAAAATGACAAACCCCCCAAAAAGTGGATAAATAATTGTTATTTTTGTTTAATTTCGTACAATTATTTCCCACGCAGGCAAAATTGTAGAACTTTCACACTGACTGTTCATGTAGGAAACCTTCTCTTTAGTTGAGAACTAGAACAAAACTGTGGATGGGCCCCATCGGGTCTACACATGGGGAGACATACCCTGAACCAGATAACGTGGAAGGTAAACCAGGTTGAGAGGTGAGAAACTATGTATTGTTGCTTGCCTCGCCCCCGTAGGCTAGGTGGCTGTTATTTTATGAAGAGCGTGTTGACAACGAGATTATTCGTCAAAGGGTTATACGGTCGGCACTCATTTTGTAATAATTAAATAAAAAACACAATCATGCAACGACACATATTACAACTCCACCAACTCAAAGGTCTAGTGCACGTGCTCTCTCTCTTTCTCAATTTAACCGTTAAAGTGTATTGTATTCAAATGATTTGATTGGCAACATATATTTACATGGCCAAATCAAGTGAAATAGATAATGAACAGTAAACATTAGACTCACAAAAGTTCCAAAGGAACAGAGACATTTCAAATGTCATATTATGGCTATATACAATGTTGTAACGATGTGCTCTCTCTCTCTCTCTCTCTCAGCCAAGGAAGCAACGATGTGCTCTCTCTTGTAGCTAAGGAAGCACCTGAGAGAGAAGAGTGCTACACTTTTCTTTCTCTTTCGGGGGAGGGGAGAGGAGAGGAGAGGAGAGCGGGGGAGAGCGGGGGAGGACCATCATCATTAGGCCATGGAACACTCCTTAAATGAGTTTGGGCGCCTTTGCGTTAAGCTCTTCCACCCTCCACAAGTGTATCTTATTAATAAAAACGATTCAACTGATGTATCTGCATTAACAGAGTGGGTTAACAGGTATAGCCATCCCATCTCCACATTTAGCCTAGTTGGATATACTTTTTCTATGCCACGTTTTTGGGTATAGGCCTACTTTCCGTCAAGATTCGACGTTTACATTTCGTGTAGCATTGCTGTAGTCAGATTTAGGCAATGTCCCTCTTCCCATTTTCACTTGCTTCACTAGGCCTATGTGTTTCCGAAATCATAGTTGACGTGGGTATAGTAAACATAAACCCCTCTGCAGGCGGCCTCGGTGTTAGGGTTAAGTACCTTGCTCAAGGGCACATCGGCAGATTTGTCACCTAGTCGGCCAAGGGATTCAAACCAACTAAGACCCATTGGCGTCCTTATGAGTTATGTATTGCTATTAGTGATAGATATATATATAAAAAAAATGCTGGGCTACATATAGGCCAGCCTATACCCCTGTTCATAAATGGCATATAGACGGTGCACATGTCGTGTGCTCTGATTTTATATGTTTACGATTTTAAAGAAATTTGGATGCAACAATTGTTTGATTAAAATTGTACAAAAAATCTGACAAATGTTAGATCAAATGGTACAATTATAATTCAACATTTCTAAAAAATAATCCTGCTGCAATTAAATCTGTATTCCCACTATGGTCCTATATGTATCTCTCCACTGTCAGTTAAATACAGAAGCCAGCTACATGATTTTTTAATATTTTTATTTAACTTTATTTAACCAGACAAGTCAGTTAAGAACAAATTCTTATTTACAATGACGGCCTACCCCGGCAAACCCGGACGACGCTGGGCCAATTGTGCGCCGCCCTATGGGACTCCCAATCACGGCAGGATGTGAAACAGCCTTAGACCACCACGCCACTCGGGGGCCCAACATAATATAATGCCTATATATATATATTATTTTTTTATATACAATTATTTTATATGACTAGGCCTATATTAAATTCCATTGTATTACCTCCTCTCTTATTACTTAAATGACATGTTATTTATGACATGACTATTTGTATTGTTATTATTGATTAATGTATTGCATTGTTGAGGGAGCTAGCCCATAAGCATTTCGCAGCAACCTTTATACCTGCTGTAAACTGTGTATGAAATAAATACATTATTTGAAGTAGCCTAGAATAGCATGATGGGGCTATTAAGCTGTTAGATATGGTGTACATGAATTGTAGTGATGGGCTTGGAAGTAATGAATGGGTTGCAGAGGGGTTGGCGTGTTGTAACCTAGGCTACATGTTAAGCTTTTATAAAAACACCAGGAAGTAAAAAACAAGAAATGCACACGAAATGACATCGTGTTTAGGCCTAATAACCTATACACGAAAAGTAGTTTTTTTGTGTGAAATTAAGCTCCAAAACAAGGGAATGGGTCATGCTTAGCTCTGACAACAAATCACATTCCAGACAACTACTGGAGCAGCGGTGATGCGTCAGACACTACTGCTGTGATGCGTCAGACACCACTGCGGCAACAGCCTGCATACCTGTTGGACATGCACACCCTCTCCTCTCTTCTCCTCTCAATTTTTCAATTCAAGGGCTTACTGGCATGGGAAACATATGTTAACATTGCCAAAGCAAGTGAAGTAGATAATAAACTATAAAATTCACAGTAAACATTACATTCCTCTCCTCTCCTTACTGGTGCCTTTCTGGTTGCCTGTAAAGGAGCGTAGCATTTCCTCTGCTCTGCTTGTGTAACGCCGAGGCACAGGAAAACACAAGTAGACACAACACGGTGGGCTGCACGGTGGGGTGAGGGGTGAACATAGCTCGCCCCCCAGCTCACACTTCAGGCTCAGATTGCATGTAAAATCTTAGGGGGATCTAACCCAAGGAATTCATTTGTTTTGGCATGGCTAGTGAATGTGTACGGTACAAAGCATACCCTCTGCAAGTGTTTCGACCAAGTGTCTCCATTAAACTCAATGCAAAACAAATGACATGGGGCAGGGTGTGGGAGAGAAGCAAGTTGGTTTTAAGGGTTAAGATGAGTTGAGTTGAGTTGGGTGTTAGAGAAGCAAGTTGGTTTTAAGGGTTAAGGTTGTTGGATTTCAGAGTTTGGGTTCTAGAGTGAAGCGCCTCCCCGACACACTTAAAGACATGGGTTTAGCTTTTTTTTTTTTAAACAACCGAAACATGAATTATAGAGTTATTATTCAATTATTTAATTACGGTTGAAGGATTTCCGTTTTGCGGTGTGGTTTTCACACATGGGAAACACACACACATAGGCCATAACAGAATAGCCTTCCCTAACACCAACACTGTTTGTGACGTGTTAAAGTCTTGTCCTCAACATTTCCATGTAGGCACTCTGTAAAAAAATGAGATTCAGTCAAAATGACTTTGTTTTTTAATTTGACACATTTGTTGAGTTGACCATTTTTTTTAAGTTGAGTTTATTTAAACTCCCTCAAAATGCCCAAACGTATTAAATCAAGTTGAGTTAGCAAAAACAATGTGTTTACTCAACTTGCACATAGGCCTACATGAAGTAACATCCACTGAATCAACATAACAGTTGTGTTGACAAAAAATCACATGTTAAGATAACTAAAATATATTAAATTGTCTTAACTTATGAAATCAAGTTGAATAAAGAACTACGTGTTTACTCAACATATCCATAAGCAAGAAGGCAAATCAATTGAAGCAACATAACATTAGTGTTGACTGAAATTGTAAAGTTCAGATAACTTCGATTTATTTTCTGGGGGTGAGGTACATTACAATAATACCCAGCAGGCTTTGCAACCTACTTATTACATTTACATGTTGGTAATTTAGCAGAGCAACTTCAGTTAGTGCATTCATGAAAGTAGATAAACAACCACAAGTAAAAAGTAACAAGAAACAAGTTTATTTAACAATTAATTAGAATGCTTTGTAGTTAAAGTGGTCTGATGGTTGGTTGACATTACAGAGTGCACTGCCAGTTTTGAAACTGGAGGAAAATACAGATGGGAGCATGTTCCCTACTGAAATCTCTATTATATACTGTATAGGAAGTTGACACAACATACCATTTTAAGGCAACCAGGTTTTAAACATTGGTAAGTTAAAACAACTAAAAGTTTTTCTGACTATCAAATACTTGTCCTCTCCACTTGGTAATTTGTCAAAACAACTTGAGTAGCTTTTACAGGACAACAACAACAAAAAATAAGTTGAAGTACATTGATTTGACTAAAAGTATCAAGTTCGCTCAACAAGTTATTAAATCCAAATGTGTCAGTTCCACTTACATAGGTTGAAATTAACTCCACATTAAATCCGGATTGGACTTGACATTTTAAGGCAGCCTGGTAACAAACCTTTGTAAATTGAGTCAACAAATATTATTTTTTATAGTGGATCAAAAAACGGCATTTATGTGCGTAATGGAAGGTCGACGTGTGTTGTGTTATCCTTTCGATTACTCTCAAAAGCCTACTGGCCCATATACATTTTTCAATGTATCACTCTGCATGTATCTCATAAAGACTACCCGAGTGCAACCACATAGCCTACTGTAGTCTATAAAGGCCCAGAAAAGTGTAAACGAGAGGGAAACATTACTCTTGTTCTTTGTTCTGCATTGTTTTCCTAGAAGACATGTGTGTGTGTGTGTGTGTGTGTGTGCGTGCGTGAATGACTGAGTGTGTGTGTGTCCAAATGTGTCCTCTTACCTTCCACTCGCTCTAATCCGCCAATCTCCTCCATCAAACCTCGCGCTCAGCCATGTCCTCGCCAAAAGCACGCGTGCACATTACAACAAACATATCTATCCGCACGAGTGATGAATGTGCGCCCCGGGAAAGGCACGAGGCTAGTCTACCGGTCGGGCCGCGGTATTCCCCCGGTATTATAGAGCCTCCATGCAGCACGCTGCTGTAGCCTCCGCTCTGGAACCATTCTTGGTGAGTCATCTGCACTCCTCCGGCGGGCCGGGCTGAGCTCAGGGGGAGAGGAGAGAAGATAGGGACCGAGGGGGCTCCTCTCACAATGGGCCGGGGAAACGCAGGCAACAGCAGCCACAATTTCTGAATAGCCTGTAGCAGCGGATGGGAATATCGCTGTTAAATACCGAAGTGCAACACAAAACGAGGGAGCAGCCCAAAGGTTTAGCTTATATGCAAACAAAGTGCAATGGGTAGACAAATGCGTAATACCAAGCTGCAATGGGGAGCCTATGCAATCCATTATTTTAGGCTTGAAAATATTGTATGTGTTATATTATGATACATTATTTTAGGTTATTATCTTCTTTAAAACGTTGGTCAGTAAATCTAAAAATGATCATATCTTCTGAAATTAGGCAAATGAAATTCACAGAAATGTACCTTGTTAAACAGATAGGTCTAATTATAGGATAATGCATCGAGTGTGTATAGTACAACATGAGTAACATTATCTTTACACATTTGAGTCAGCTGGTTGTATGGGTTAGGTAGTTGCCAAATAAATACAAAAACTACGGTCTACTTTGTCACATTTTATTATTTTCCTTTGGGTTAATCCGATGGGACACATGCCCTGTTTTTATGCGCCACTGATACATTCAAGTAAATTCAAGGAATTCGTGGAATATTGAATGACGAGTAGTGCCCTAAAAACATAGTGTAAATTACTGCACCATTTTCGATAACCCTATACATGATTCCTCCCAGCCCCTGTAAACGTGGCCCTGTGAAGCATTGTTTTTGCTTTATTCATAACAGGCTCGTTAACCTTTTGGTTACAACAGGAATTATGGTTATGAGAGCTAAAATCATTCAGTGTCCAAACAGACTGGATTTATTCCCTCAATGTTGGAGATACAGCGACAAGCACTAACCTAAACCGATTACACACAGGCTTTTATATGTATGTCTGTCTGGCAACTTCTTCAGGATGAGTGGGACTTCAGGAGATGTTCTGAACCAGGCAGTGATGACGATGAAGGTGTATGTATGAAGTGTTGATGAAACTATGAACGTAGCTATGAACGTTTTTTATCCCTGCAAACCACATGCTTTATGTGTAGCGAATAATACACATACCGTCCAACCGAAGACTAGACCTATAGCAAACCCGCGGATCACTCTTCTCCCCGGCCCTACTTGGCTCTCCGTGGCCGGGCAGAGCGTAGGCTAGGACGGATAGGTGAGCCGTAATCACCAGGCCTCAGATTGGTAGAGCTCATCTAACAGAGGACCCTTATCCTTTGTCCATCAGAAGGCAAAACAAATATCCACACACTTCAAACGCTATAGAATAGCCTACTTTATGCATGATAACTCGATTCACTGAAGATTGTACAATTGGGCAAAGTCATGAAGGGGGCTGGGGTGGATTAGAGCTGCCACACACACAAACACTGGTGAATCGCTATGAAATAAAATGTCATATTTTCAACAGGACAAATATCTCATACTGCCTGTTATCCCAATAGTGCCAAGCTGTTGGTCTTTCCTCGTCGCTTCCTTACACACTTACTACATATAGGCGACACACACACTTCAGGTAAAACCGCGAGCACAACGCAAAAATGTCCCAAGGACGATACGTAAAGTTCAGCATCAATAATAATATCGGGCCATTTGGCCTCCCGACTCTGCGGCCTGCTGACACCGCTCAGCCCCCCCTCCCAGCAGGGAGCTACAGGCTGGGATGTGCTTCAACTTGTACCTCGCCCTGGATCACAGGGTCCAAAGTAAACACACGTAAATTCATGTGCAATAGTGATTTAGAAGCGGCTAACGACTTGATGATATTCTATGGCCCATATAGCACCGGGTGTGTACTTTGTATCAGGAAAGGTAGGTTAATTGTGTATTTCTTTCTGTGGAGTTATTCTGTAGATTATATGACCGAATCAAATCAAGTCAAATTGTATTTGTCACATGCGCCGAATACAACAAGTGTAGATCTTACGGTGAAATGCTTACTTACAAGCCCTTAACCAACAACGCAGTTCAAGAAATAGAATAAATAAAATAAAAAATAGCACAATAAAATAACAGTAACGAGGCTATATACAGGGTGGGTACCGGTGCCGAGTCAATGTGCGGGGTACAGGTTAGTCGAGGTAATTTCTGCATATAGGTAGGGGTAAAGTGACTATGCATAGATAACAAACAGCGAATAGTAGCAGTCGGGGGTTCAATGTAATGTAGTCTGGGTGGCCATTTGATTATTTTTCAGCAGTCTTATGGCTTGGGGGTAGAAGCTGTTAAGTAGCCTTTTGAACCTAGACTTGGCGCTCTAGTACCGCTTGCTGTGCGACAGCAGAGAGAATAGTCTATGACTTGGGTGACTGGAGTCTTTGGCAATGGTTTGGGCCTTCCTCTGACACTGCCTAGTATATAGGTCCTGGATGGCAGGAAGCTTGGCCCCAGTGATGTACTGGGCCGTACGCACTACCCTCTGTAGTGCCTTACGGTCAAATGCAGAGCAGTTGCCATACCAGGCGGTGATGCAACTGGTCAGGATGTTCTCGATATTGCAGCTGTTGAAGTTTTTAAGGATCTGGGTACCCATGCCAAAATGTTCAGAGCCCCCCCCCCCCCTGTCTTGGTGCGTTTGGACCATGATAGTTTGTTGGTAATGTGTACACCGAGGAACTTCAATCGCTCGACCCGCTCCGCTACAGCACCGTAGTACAGAATGTGAATGGGGGCGTGTTCATCCATTGAATAGGGTAAAACATCACAATTACAACAACCACTTCATTGACATTAGTAGCCTATAATAATAACAGAAACAAACAAATGAATAAACGACTCCCCAGTACTTTTCACAAGTAATCGAAGTACATTGGAGCTCTGAGTGAAAAAGCACCTATAGGCTAGAGGCTTTCTTTATTGTTATGGAAGATTTAAAACGCAAGAACGGGATGTAGAATTCTAAAG
>CM042417.1:5772264-5799764 GCA_023634145.1 Thymallus thymallus | reverse complement strand
AAACAGGGAGTTTATTCCTTTTTCTTTTCATAGCTACACGAGGACAATTGATCGAGATAAATGCTTGGATTATTACAATAGAGAGGGAAAAGCAACATGGGAGACCTGAAGTGTGGGTTTGAGGAGATGCAGGGAGTGAGGCTGGGATACCTGCTGATAAAGGGAAAACAAATGTTCGCCCTCTCCCAGGTCTTCACTGACCTACTGAAAAATATTCCCCGGACCACCGTGCACAAACGGATGGACCACCTGAACGTTAAAAAACACCACTGTGATTTGGAGGAGCTGAGAAAGCTCAAAGCAATAAATTCTATTGCTTTCCACGCGGCTAAATGTACTTTGATATCACGGGAGGATGTGGAGGCGCTTTATTTCTCCTGCAAAACGGAACGCGTGTTAAAATCCAACAAAAGAAAAGCAAAGAAGGCCAGTTTACCGGAGGATGTGGGCGAGGGCAAGCTTCACGCGGACACGCACCCTGCCGGGTTATGGAAGGAGAAAATTTGGTTAAGTTTGCACAGCGTTCCACAGACTCTGTCCCTCAAAAACAGATCCGGCAAAAGAGAGCAACCAACCTCGCGCCCCGACTTCAATCTACCTCAAATTTACAATAAATCCCTCGGTCAGGATTATTCATCTGTCACCAAGTCGGCATGTAAACCCTTTAAAAACTATGAAACAGCTCAAATACCCGGCAATTGCGTCGCGTTTAGCCAGAGACATTCGTTTTTCCGGAGCGTGGTGAGCCGGCAGCCGGTGTTGTTTAAGTCCGCCATTGCTGCTCAGTCTAGGCTCTCTGCAGCCGGCGACCTACTTCACAAAAGGAAGAGGAGGCGCGAGGGGGGCGGCGGCAGGGATAGGGACAGCGGCGGCGCGAGGCAGTCGTGGAGCAGGAGCAGACACACACACTCACACACTCACCCTCACACACACCACCCGGTGCTTCTCGTGCAGCCCAAGTGCTGCAGCAAGCCAAAACCCCACCACAACGGGACAACACTGGGCCATTTTCATCTTGGACACGAGTTTTACCTCGACCACCGAGCTCACCATCATCCTCATCCGCAGCAGCATGTAGGGGGTTTCCCGGAGAGCTACAGCAGTGACACCGAGTCCAGCTGCTACTCAGAGCAGCTCGACAACGACTCAGACTTCGGCTCCAGTTTATCCACCAGCAGCAACTCTGGGACCTCTGACGAGGAGGAAGAGGAGGATGATGAAGAGGAGAGCCCGTTGGAGAGCTCTGAGGTCAGTTCTGACGAGGAGAGTTCATCTCAGTCTGACAGCAGCTCTGTGTCCAGTCAGGTCTCTGTCCAGACCATCCGCTTCAGGAGGGCCCGGTTCTCCTCCGCCAACACCACCAAAAATATCACCACTAGAACTCTGTCAAACGCTAAAACTCTCTCCGCTACTCTCCCCGGCACTAGAACCCAGTCGAACTCTAGAACTCTATCCAACAGTATAACTCTCTCGCACACAAAAGCACCTTTGCTCCTGCAGCCTACCTTCCACTACAGCCACCAGCAGCAGCCATCTAGACCGGTTGTTCAGGGTGGAACCAGCCAGGTGGACTATGCCAGTCCAAGGAAACAACAGAAATATGAAGTTACAGCCAGGGAGGCCAAGCAAGACGCGCACACGCACAGATTCAGCCCGCCTGTCATCCGGGGGAGTTATTTCACTGAGAGGAGAGACAGGAAGGTTCCTGAGTCCCAGGTCCAGACCCAAAGAGAGATAAAGAGAGCCGAGCCTGTGTCCAGAACAATTTACGCACTGAGCCCCTCACCTAACCCCAACGGGAACAAAGCAGTTCCTCCACACAGGACACCGGGACACGCAAACAAATGTCCACCAGTCCTGAGCTCACACTGCGCCCATGACAAAGACACAAAGCACTCCAAGCCTACAGACAACAACCAGCTTTCATTCTCTGCAAATCTAAAGAGAGAGGTGAGAATTAGCCCAAGCCTGAAACTGCCCTCTCCGCTCAAAACCATTAAGACCGAGCCGGAAGAGTTCGCGGTTGCCGCGGGTCCCCTCCCCAACAGTGGCAGGGCGGTCAAGACTCCCCCCTTCAACCTGCAGAATGTGAAAATCAAAGTGGAGCAAAGCTATGATGAATACGAATACAAGAGTAAGGTCTCCGGATTCCACTGCAAAGGAGATGAGGCGGATATCAACAATGGCCAGTACTCCTGCGGCGACATCAAACATGCTGCTGGCTGTTTCAAAAACGAGACCAAAGCCATTGAAAGTTTTTCTGGGGCTCCCAAGTCCTCAACCGGCTTGCAGGAATGCAGGAGCACTCGAGACATCCCTTGTCCTGAGGAGGGGGAGTATAAAAACGGTGTTGGGGTCAGGAAAAACTTCAGGACTCTGGTTCTGGAGAAGGAGCCTGGAATTTCGAGGGCGCAGGCGAAACAGAACGTGTCCAAAGTCGACAGGACCTTATGTTCTCGTCTCGCGGGCAAAGCAGAGATTTGTGAAGGAAATATTGAGCATATAACAGGGGCGAGTAAACGAAAACGCGCATCCAGTAATGTAGCAGCCTCTCTGAAGAGGCCTTTCAGCTTCATGGCGAATTTCCCCGCTCCTCCGTCCCTGGTTGTGGGCAGCGACGGGAATTTAAGCCCAGCTTACTCTCTGAACTCTCTGGGGGGACCCCGACCTCCCCCTCGCTCTCACCCGGTGTGGCAGTGGCAGCCTGGCGGTCTGACTGTCCCTCCCCCACCCGCTCAGAGAATCAGGAAATGTTGACGCTTTTTCTTAGACAAGAACAAAAACACCTGGATGGAAAACGACAATATCTTGACTACAACATAAGTCTTAAAGTGAATGGGAGGCAATAATGGCTGCATCCTTCAGTTGTTTTTATTTAAATGTTTTTCTTTATTTGATGTAGTGGATTTAAAACATTCCTCATTGTTGTGGAGTTATAGATCAGTAATACATACACTGCTATTCTCCATAATGCGCGGACCGTCTTTGAGCCTCTCTACCTATGCCACTGGACGATCCCTCCTCGTGGATTTATTCTGACTAACTAACTCTAAATAAGCTATCCACCATAAGCAATAGGCTACACGGTTTGTCAAAATGTGCTTACTTGACTTTTTCTCGGATCTATTGTTTATGTACCCCTTGACGCTGGACCTGTTGGATTGTATCAGGGTTTCAGCTCGACCTGTT
The DNA here is from genome assembly GCA_023634145.1 of Thymallus thymallus. Lineage (NCBI taxonomy): Eukaryota > Metazoa > Chordata > Actinopteri > Salmoniformes > Salmonidae > Thymallus > Thymallus thymallus. Next base: position 5,796,575 of record CM042417.1, on the reverse strand, counting down.
GGATTTTACCAGGGTTTCAGTGAAGTAAACATTTGTGCTGTACTGCCTTTGTGGTGAGAGAACGAGAGGGGAAGATTCCCTCATAAAAATCACAGCACTCCTGTGTTGGTCTGTATTTTTCTAACATCAGCTGTAACTTGGGTGGGCTTAATCAAGAGATTCAGGGTTTTCCTTAAGTAACATGGTTAGGCCTACTGTATGTCACCTTAGTCCTATTACGAGTTGTAGTTGTTTTTTCAATAGGATTTTAAAAACCTAATAGAAACCCTTCTTTCGGTTGTAATTTTATGCTTGCCTGGTCAATTGTATCTAAATTGTATCTATTTTCAGTTAAATATTTTTGAATTCGATATAAAATGTAGATACATTTCTCCATGCAAGCCCAAATTCAAAATGTTAATGTATATTGAATAGCACATAATTGTAACTGAATTGAGTCTTACTCTGATATGGCTGGTGCTTGCAGTGTTTGTGATCAGCCTTGTTTGTATTTCTGAGAGTATTTCCTGCAAGCTTGTGTTTGGCTGTAGTCAGACAGCCACCAGCGCCCATACAGGCCCAAAACAGTGCAGGCCTTACTTACAGACAATCACACAGAGAGATACGCCCAGGCCTGACACAGATCAGGCCTTTTCGTGAAAAATCACACTTCCTGACAACCTTGACATGTTTTTGCATTTTGTTGGGACATTTTCCTATATATTACAGATGTATCGATCAATTGAAACACGCATAGCCCTAATGTAGCGGGAAAATAATGAGAAAAACTGTGAAAATGACTCTCCTGTTTTACCAGTTTGGGGGTTGCATACATTAAAACAAAAACACAAACCCACCAACACACTGAGCCCTAATGAAGTTTCGAAACAACGTGGAAGAACAAGGGATAGGCATACATGCTTTGCACTTTGACACACGCTGGGGCCCAATTTAGGCTTGAGGAGTGTAGGATAGCATAGCCTAGTTATGAAAGAGGGGATTGTTTGAGAGAAGCTTGAAATAAAATACGTGTTAGAAAAGGTAGGCTATGTCCACTTCAAATCAAATCAAACTTTATTTGTCAAATGCGCCAAATACAACAGGTGTAGTAGACCTTACCGTGAAATGCCTACGCAAGAAATAGAGTTAAGATACTTAAATATTTCACTTAAAACTGACCATTTATAATTGGTTATTTGTGGCCATTCATTTGCATATTTGGGTCAAACCGGTAATATAGTTCTTTATTGTACCCTTGCTGTGGAATTGTTACATATTAGCTCAGTGGGTAAATGCGTAATTACCTGTTTGCATTCTGCGGTGAAGCCCACCGTGGTGAATTGACCTGGGAAAATCTCCAGTCGGTCAAAATTACTCAAATATAGTCCACAGAGGATTAGCATGCATACATAGGCCCTACCTGCAGTCAGTCGAATATGTATAGGCCAAAGCACAAAGCTGGTTGTACCTTTGTTATGGTAGCATTGCACTCCGCAGTGATTCGTGTTTTACACAAAAGGCCATGGCCTTCTCCATGTCCCAATTTCAACTGATATAGACTAGGCTATACGCAGACTTTCTTCTCTCATGTATCAAGTCAGAAATGTTTTCTAATTTTGCCACTAAACCATAAGTATAGCCTTTAAATATGGACGCGCGATGAATGTATGTCAGACTTTTTTAATTATGTTAAATATCCTGATGTTTGCTGATGTCAGAATATACCAAAAAAAATGAATTCAGTCAAATGTAGTTAAAGTTAAACCTAAATATCGATATTTTCCCACCAACGTAAAATTGAGATTTTATGAAGTTGTGGCAAAGAGATTATTCTCCCTGCAACAAACCACATGCCTGATGTCATGATTCTCACAGCAACATTAGCAGCAGAGACAGAAACAAAGGCCCATTTGATTGGTGATTGTAGTCAAGAGAGAAAAAGCTTGGGTTCACTCAATGCGTACTCCCCTTGTAGGTAGGTATGTTAAGAAGCAAACTGAAAAAATGTGCCTCCAAACTAAACACAGCCATTTTATTCTCCATTTGAAAATGACGTGATCCCTCCAACCTAGAAGGAGTTGGGGGAAGGGGAGGATCTCCCTGGGAGGAGAGGGAGGGGGATTCATATGTTCCAGGAGGGAAACTTTCACCCTGTAATGCCGGTGTCAAAGTTTACTGGGCCAGATGAGCGCAGCGTTCAGAGAGGGCACACACACGTCCCTCTGTAGATACTTGCCAATTCTCACGCCGATCACAGAGAGTATCACCCGGGCAAGGAGATGGTGGTAGAGGCGTTTACGGAGGGAACTATAACCGTAGAGCTCTGACAGTGACGCTATCAATGTAAACAATTGCATGGTGTCGCAGCTCGAGGCATGGGGCCCACCCCTTTTTCTCCCGCTCTCTCCTGCTTTGCTCCGCTTTTTGATACAATGCTTGAGGTCAGGATTTTGACATGAAATTTGAAGTCACTGGTTGTTTATATAAAACAAAAAATATTTATTTTTGTGAATTACTGGGTTTTTGTATATCATTGTTGTGTAGGATAATGCACTCGAAATGAAAAACTTGAATGGTGGATTTCTGAAGCACTTTCCCTTTCTTCTGAGTTATGAAGTGTTCATTAAAAACGTCTGAGTGTGAGTGACGGCGCATTCTCTTTGTTGTGAGTTGAAGAAACACACACTTCAATCATCTTGATATTAGACACAATGTATGCCTATATTAACTGATTCGTCACCAAGAGGATACCATGTTGACAGCGCATTGGTTCTGTGGACAAATGCGTAATCAGCATGTATTTTGGGATATGATCTATTGGTGCATGGGAAGTTTTACTCTCCATGCATTGGGTTAGTGAACTTTATTACCATGTAGCCCTCCCTTATTATGACCATATGTTAACATATGCCAAGTCAGTACAAGCGTCTTGTTCTATATACACACCTTTAGTACACATGTGGGCCTATGAGTGCACATCCACACGAATAAACTGTATGATCGACTCATAGTGCCTAGTACCCTTTCACATGCAGTTCAGTCGACATCATCCGCCATGTTTGTTTCTCTGTTCCGGTTTTGAGTAATGGGATTTTATGGTATGGTAAACCCGGAGGTTGATGGGGGGGGGGGGAGCCCGGAATAGAGGGCTGTCTAACCCGGGCCCGGCCTGGAGGCCTGGAGGCCCCACAGTAGCCTACGGTTGGAGGTTAGCAGGCCACTCACTGAGACAGACGACCATTGAAAGCTAAAGCATTCTGGAGGTAAATTCCAGTGCGGATTGCGAACCGATAGACTGTAACTTCTTTAGAATAACAGGAGCTAGGCAGAAAGGAATTAAACGAGTTAAAAACCACAAGTTGGATTAAGAAAAACCTCAGGCAATTAACTAAAGAGGTCGGCTACTCAATCTGGCGCCATCGCTGCGTGGACAGTTATCGCATCCGAGGCACTCAAATAGCCTACAGTATTCCCAGCTGCTGTCCTTGTTTAGAAAGTCAAGTTATAGGGACTAACGCTGACTGACACAGTCTGAATCAGGGTCACCACAACACACACAGCTATCAGACAATTAAATACAAGAGATCGGTAAAAGCTGTCAGGATGCCTTTATATGCCTTTATTAAATATATGAAAAAGATTGTTGCCTGTTGACACGACTATTCAAAGTCACATAACTATTTATGAATGAACAAATAATAATTGGAATGAATTAGGCTAATTATATAGATTTAAAGTTTTAAATTACCAATATAACACAGACGCAGAAACACACACACAATAAGTTACTAGCTTGAAATACAATTTGATCTATATATAGTTTTCATTAGTCACTTGTGGGGAACAAATGTTAATTATGCATCAACAAAAAAAAAATCTGCACTTTTCATGACCATATATATATATATATATATATATATATATATATATATATATATATATATATATATATATATACACACACTATTAGTAAGTAACTCGACCTTCAAGTAAAATTCTGTATTGATATCAATGGGAGATTTCCGTGAGAGTTCGGGTTACTTGAGCATATGTCCACACTGACTGTAATCAATAGGCAAATGCTGCCGGTGTTAACCCGTCCCATGCAGTCTGATATGACCGGATCCTAAACAACATGAAGACCAGAAATCACATATCCTTTGGCCACTTTACGATATGTATTTTGTGTGTACTCAATTGTCCGAATTACCAATAGTCTTAATGGAATAATAATAGGACTAGGCCTACTTTCAACCACTATTAGGCCTATGTAGTGTATTCATTCCAATAGGCAAATACAGCCAGACCAAAGTACTAGTACTAGGCTATATGACTTCACAGAATTAGACCATGAACAGCAGAAATCCACACTGATTTGGTCGACAATGTTGCACCAGCGCCTGAATCAAATGACCTAACTACTGAATACAAGTGATTCCATCCACGATTTTATTAGTTCAATAATTATATTAATAAAATTATAATTATTTAGAAATGAATAGATATTGAAAACACCATATAATGTTCTTATAGCAAGATGGAAGCCGTCAGAAACTTCAGTCACTACAAATCCCCAACTGCCGCACATGATGACGCTGTGGCCTGTAATTAAACTACTAATAGACCTACACACTATAGGAGATATCTAGGTACGTGAAAACCAATGAAAATGCAATTATCCCCTTCACATCCATGGCTCTATAGGCAACCCATTATCCTGCATTTCAACCCTGCTACGATGTTTCACTGGTTTGAGGGTATGTGATTTTGGAATGAGGTAGTCTTTTAAAACTTACAATGAAGAGTTGCCTGTGTGTGTGTGTGTGTGTGTGTGTGTGTGTGTGTGACCTATATAAGCTACTCCATACGCGGAAGCTGTACCAGTCGATATGTATGGTCCAGTCCCGTTGACAAAGAAGATCGTATAACACTGAAACGCTACATGACGAACTACCAGCTCATCGAGAGAAACTCAAACTCTCTAAAAACAAACAGTCCGTATGACTCAAAGACCGTACAAGTGAAACAACCATAGCTTTTATTGTCTAACTGACCATGGTGGTTATTTACTTAAGCGAAGGGCGTCTGTTTTACAACGCTGACTTCTGTAAACATGCTGAGTTGTCCTCCATTGGCAGAACAGCAGTCATGAAAACAAAGTTGTGATCATGCAACATAACTGCACATCTCTTCGCTTCCGTAATGTGACTGACTCCCTGAAGCCTGAAGTAGTTCTCCAAAGTCTGTGTCTATACATAAACTCATCTATGAATTCATCTTAACCCTTTTCGCTAAATTAGAGAAAAGTAACTTTTTCCAGCAGTTTTCTGTCATTAAGTTAAAGTTTGTACGACTAAATTATCATTATTCTAAAAGATAGTGGTAGGTAAATGTGTTTGTGGTTTATTGTTTTTTTGGGGTATCTGTACATTTACTTTTATTCCACTACATTCCTAAAGAAAATATTTACTTTTTACTCCCATACATTTTTCCTGACACCCAAAAGTACTCGTTACATTTAGAATGCTCAGGCAGGAGAGCATTATGGTCCAAATCACCCAACTACCAATATAAGGCGTTGTCATCCCTACTGCCTCTGAGCTGGCTGAATCACTAGACACAAATACTGCCTTTGTAAATTATGTCTGAGTGTTGGAGTGTGCCCCTGTCTGTCCATAAATTTAAAAAATAAAATCGTGCCGTCTGGTTTGCTTAATATAAGAATTTGATACTTTTATTTTCACTCAAGTATGACAATTGAGTACTTTTTCCGTTACTGTACTTAAGTAAATTTAAAACCAAATACGGTTAGACTCAAGTAGTATTTCACTGGGTAACTTTTACATTTACTTGAGTCATTTTCTATTAAGATATCTTTACTTTTACTCAAGTGTAGCTTATTTCGGTCAGAGACATTTTGATAAATATCCATTAATAGTGTTAAGATAGGTCTTTAGAATATAAACGTGTTCTACAGTCAATCCCTGGTGAAAGACGAAACGCATTTTAACAATTAAGAAGTAAGCCATTTTCCACATCTAACCATTGTACTGCGAGTGTTGCTGAATAGTTTCCTCATTTTAATTTTGTTCTCATTCACCTTTGTTGGAAAGTGAAGTAGTGACAGTATAGTATTTTCACATTAAATGTTAACACACACACACACACACACACACACACACACACACACACACACACACACACACACACACACACACACACACACACACACACACACACACACACACACACACACACACATCTGGAGGTAATATGCGATTTATTTTATAATATTTTCAAATATAAATTCACAGTTATGTTGGTCAGCAATAACCTTAACTCTTAATGTGATTTAAATTAAGGTTTTACAATGTTATTTTAGACCAATACAAACAGGCCTAGAACAAAATTGTGTCATAAAAAGTAGTCCAAATTACATAACATGATCCCAATTCTATAACAACGCATGGATGTATGCATCCAACGACATAAAATACATTCAGCGTCAAGTTGAACGCTTGCTTGCATAGTGCAGCCAATGAGTTCATGAAGCAAACTCTACATATCGATAGGTTTTAAAGGCATGGCACCTGTTTACGACAGCCGTTTGTGTCTGGTTAAAAATTAAGTGATCTAAAGACATTTGGAAATCTGGTGTAGCATCGACAGGTTGCAGGGAGATGTGTTGGGCTTTTCTGATAGCGAGGGAGCAGGGCTGCATATGGGGGTCGTGGGTCGAGGGGAAACCGTCTGGCAGAGGTCTTGAGTCTGGTCATGGAGCTCAGAGCGATTTAAAAGCTTCTTATGCGGAGAGGACAAGGAACATCTCGGAGAAATAGCCTAGACTGAGCTGGAGAGTTGCCTATTCAAGTTCTATTTGTTTCATGCACAAGTACAGTGGCACGCGTAACTTCCAATCCCTACCCAATAGTGCAGTATTCAATATAAAAAGCATAACTAAAAAGAAAATACGTTTTTAAAAAAAAAACACGAGAAAAAAGAAATGAAAGGAAATATATACATGTGCCATTACCAATTCCACAATGTGCATGGATACTGGAGTATAGAGGTTGATGTGTACATGCAGGCAGGGATTAGGAGAAAGTGACTGGTAGAAGGATCAATAATAATAGTAGTAGTAGTAGTAGTAGTAGTAGTAGTAGTAATAGTAGTAGTAGTAGTAGTAGTAATAGTAGTAGTAGTAGTAGTAATAGTAGTAGTAGTAATAGTAGTAGTAATAGTAGTAGTAGTAGTAGTAGTAGTAGTAGTAGTAGTAATAGTAGTAGTAGTAGTAGTAGTAGTAATAGTAGTAGTAGTAGTAGTAGTAGTAGTAGTAGTAGTAGTAGTAGTAATAGTAGTAGTAGTAGTGGTGGTAGTAGTAGTAGTAGTAGTAATAGTAGTAGTAGTAGTAGTAGTAGTAGTAATAGTAGTAGTAGTAGTAATAGTAGTAGTAGTAGTGGTGGTAGTAGTAGTAGTAGTAGTAATAGTAGTAGTAGTAGTAGTAGTAGTAATAGTAGTAGTAGTAGTAGTAGTAGTAATAGTAGTAGTAGTAGTAGTAGTAGTAGTAGTAATAGTAGTAGTAGTAGTAGTAGTAGTAGTAGTAGTAGTAGTAGTAGTAATAGTAGTAGTAGTAGTAATAGTAGTAGTAGTAGTAGTAGTAGTAGTAGTAGTAGTAGTAGTAGTAGTAGTAGTAGTAGTAATAGTAGTAGTAGTAGTAATAGTAGTAGTAGTAGTAGTAGTAGTAGTAGTAGTAGTAGTAGTAGTAGTAGTAGTAGTAATAGTAGTAGTAGTAGTAGTAGTAGTAGTAGTAGTAGTAGTAATAGTAGTAGTAGTAGTAGTAGTAGTAGTAGTAGTAATAGTAGTAGTAGTAGTAGTAGTAGTAGTAGTAGTAGTAGTAGTAGTAGTAGAAGTAGTAAACGGTATGACAGCAACATAAATGGTGGGTGTTAGTGTGTGGGTGTTAGTGTGTGGGTGTTAGTGTGTGGGTGTTAGTGTGTGTGTGTGTGTGTGTGTGCAGGCGAGTCAGTGTATATGCGTCATAGGCGGATATAGGCCTACATGTCAATAGGGCTGAAAAGTGACTGGCGGCAGGAATAGATAGATAGATAGATAGATAGATAGATAGATAGATAGATAGATAGATAGATAGATAGATAGATAGATAGATAGATAGATAGATAGATAGATAGATAGATAGATAGATAGATAGATAGATAGATAGATAGATAGATAGATAGATAGACAATAATGGTAATTGCAATCAATAATCAATGAACAGCAGCATAGTGGTAGTAATACATGTAATCAATAATAATTTTAGCAGCAGCGTAGTTGTGAAGGGGATATAAGCTGTTTAGGAGCTGTTGGTCTGAGGCTTGATGTAAAAATGCATGTTTATGTAGGACATGGACATTTGAAGATGCAGATATGTTAGCCCTAGACAACTCCATGCCAAAAGACAGCCTTATGATTGAGCACAAAATCCGGATTGGAGTTCTGTGCGGTAAACTTCTGCAGTCCGATTCCTCATTGCACTAATCTCTTAAAGCTTCGGCTGTTCGCTATTTTAGTCCCAGATGCTGAGAGATCCTATATCAGTATTTATGCCTATAGCCTATGCTATTTTTAGATAAGCATAAATACAAATTAGTTAGTATATGAGGATCTGCTTAGAATCAAATTGGGCATAACTATAGCCTAAGTAAATGCATTAATTTACATTTCTTCATAATGCTTATCGCTTTTTATCATGACGTAACAGGTCTTAGTAATACGTTATTCATACAGCTACACGCAGGGTTGGGGTATAACTGATTACATGTAATCTGATTACAAAAAACTGTAGGTTCAGTTATGTTACCAGCAAAACTACTGTAATTAGATTGTAGATACTTTGTAATTGTAAATTATTACTTCATGGATAACTTTTAAATTCAGAAAGAATGTTTGCGAAAAAATACATTATTACACCTTTCTGTTTTCCCAATGACATTCAATTTCGCATTGAAAAAAAGGTGCAAGTTTGTTCCACCTGAGTGAGTCTGACTACAAGTCAGAGACCACTATGATGACACACCAAATGATGACCACCAATCAGAGACCACTATGATGACACACCAAGTGATGACCACCAATCAGAGACCACTATGATGACACACCAAATGATGACCACCAATCAGAGATCACTATGATGACACACCAAATGATGACCACCAATCAGAGACCACTATGATGACACACCAAATGCATTTGATGTGTCTTCTTCTAATGCATTTTAAGGAGAAAGTGATCAGATTAAGTTACTGAATTTGGGTAATCCAAAAGTTGCGTTACTGATTACAATTTTGGACTACATTTAGAAAGTAATCTACCCAACCCTGGCTACATGTAGACTATATTTATATGGGTATTGAATACAAGAACAAAGGATCGGTCTATAAACCTACTCATTTACAAACACTTTACTAATTTAAACTATAATCATTTCCATCAGCAGACCTTGAGAAAAAGTGTTGCTTTAAAATTTAAAATAAAAAGTGCTGCCTCGTGTCTTCTCCAAACAATCAGTTTCTGAATCCATTTAAGGCAGATTGACACCGGAGCCCCGAGTGACCTCCGGGGTTAAAGGACTAATTTCACAACGACTTCAAACAGGCACAAACTATACCATACCAACTTAGTCCCTGTTCTTATTCTCATGATTTATTATTATTTATAATATTGAAGAATTGTTGAAGGTAGCCAATTTGTTCTCCATGGTCCACATTTTACCATCGACTAGGCTAATATCTGAGAAACATATAGTCAATGTCTAATCCTTTTGAACGAACGAGAGGACGTCCCTTATTTTAAACTATATTTCAGAACATATGTTATGCCAGACTGACTTAAATATCCAACTATTAGAGCTGAAATTATTATAGCGATTAAATGACATCAACCACAATGACTGCCTACACCAGCAAAACTCGGACGACGCTAGGCCATTTGTGCGCCACCCTATGGGACTCCCAATCACGGCCGGTTGTGATATAGCCTGGATTCGAACCAGGGTGTCTGTAGTGACGCCTCTAGCACTGAGATGCAGTGCCTTAGACCACTGCGTCACTTGGCAGCACGCCGTATGACTCCAACATGTCTAACTTTATCTAACTTTATAGCTGATGAAATAAAGTAATTATATAACAGGACTGCAATTGTTGCAATTGTAACCGTTTATCAGGAAAATGTTAACTTTATTAATGACAAACAGACATCGTAGCCTATAGGCTTCCGAATTGACAGAAAAACGTTATTGCTCAATAACACAAAACTGCCCTGTGATGTTTGGAATCCCTTATGCAGATGGGTTAATATGGATATAGCCTATTGTATATAGACAATATTTTAAATTCACAATTGCCTATGAAATATATTTGATGTAAGCTAGGCTAAAACAATTACACTACATTATTCTATAAATTGTTATGTAGGCCAACAGAGGTACAGAAAATATTCCCAAAAGAATCCACTGAATCGGATTATCATCGCATAATATCCTAGTGGTAGCCTAATGCATTGGTTTTACTTTGACTACCTACCATTGCTTCTAAAGATAAAACGTGAACATTTTAATTGACAAGTAGCCTTATAGAAAAAAAAAGTATGTCGCTCTACTCTGCATTCTAAAATGACAGCTCAAAAACGAGCATTCTCGTCATTGATAAACGCCATTGTTTGTCGAGAGGCTGTGGACGTGCCCGCTGCCGCGTACCCGCCTGCAGGGATTTAGAAACAATCCTGTCCAGCGGTGACCTTTGGCCCCTCATACCACTAAATCAGGCTCCGCGACATGCGCTGAGTGAATGCCATGCACGAACAAAACAACAAATATAGCTACAAATAGTCTATTGATCTACAAAAGCTGAACAAAGTATTAGCTCATATTTATTCATAAATGTTTACCAACAAATAGGCTAGCCTATTATTAGGAAAAATGTCCAAGAAATGTCTAGTTCATGGACACAACCTATTCCCACCGTTCCTTCATTTTGAGATTAATTAAATGTTTCTGCTTATTAGGGCACATTTTTAACTTAATTATAATCTGTCTTTATAAAAAATGGATTATCTGAAACTTAATTGAAGTCAAGTCATCACCTTTGGAATTAGCATGCATATCAAGCGCGAAAAGGAGTGCCATGGAAAAAGAGTAGGCTACTGAAGACGAAATAAAAGGAGAAAATGTCACTTCTGTGACTATCAGATTTGTGAGAAAAGAGAGATGCTATAATGCATAGAAGCCTACACAAACACGTTTATTACCCTAAATATAGACTAGCGCAGCAGGCTGTTATACACTACATGGCCAACAGTAAGTGGACACCGGCTCATCGAACATCTCATTCCAAAATCATGGGCATTAATAAGGAGTTGGTCCCCCGTTTGCTGCTGTAACAGCCTCCACTCTACTGGGAAGGCTTTCCACTAGATGTTGGAACATTGCTGCAGGGACTTGCTTCCATTCAGCAATAAGAGCATTAGTGAAGTCGTGCACTGATGTTGGGCGATTAGGGCCGCCTCGCAGTCACCGTTCCAATTCATCCCAAAGGTCTTTGATGGGGTTGAGGTCAGGGCTCTGTGCAGGCCAGTCAAGTTTTTCCATACCGATCTCGACTAAGAATTTCTGTATGGACCTCACTTTGTGCACAGGGGCATTGTCATGCTGAAACAGGAAATAGCCTTCCTCAAACTGTTGCCACAAAGTTGGAAGCACAGAATTGTTAAGAATGTCATTGTATGCTGTAGCGTTAAGATTTCCCTTCACTGGAACTAAGGGGCCTAGCACAAACCATGAAAAACAGCCCCAGACCATTAAGCGTAGCTGGCACTATGCATTGGGGCAGGTAGTGTTATCCTGGCATCCACCAAACCCAGATTCGACCATCGGACTGCCAGGTGGTGAAGTGTGATTCATCACTCCAGAGAACGCATTTCCACTGCTCCAGAGTCCAATGGCGGTGAGCTTTACACCACTCCAGCTGACGCTTGACATTGCGCATGGTGATTTTAGGCTTGTGTGTGCGGCTGCACGGCCATGGAAATCCATTTCATGAAGCTAGAGATGAACAGTTTTTGTGCTGACGTTGCTTCCAGAGGCCGTCTGGATCTTGGTAGTGAGTGTTGCAACCGAGGACAGACGATTTTTGCACACTACCACTTCGCGGTTGAACCATTGTTGCTCCTAGACGTTTCCACTTCACAATAACAGCACTTACAGTTGACCGGGGCAGCTCTAGCAGGGCAGAAAGTGACGAACTGACTTGTTGGAAAGGTGGCATCCTATGACGGTGCCACGTTGAAAGTCACTGAGCTCTTCAGTAAGGCCATTCTACTGCCAATGTTTGTCTATGGAGAGTGCATGGCTGTGTGCTCGATTTTTCTACACCTGTCAGCAACGGGGGTGGCTGCAATTGACAAATCCACGAATTAGAAGGGGTGTCCACATACTTTTGTATATATAGTGTATCATATAAGATAGGACTACACTTTTCATTGGAAATACTCCCCTTTTTCACATTACAAGTTATACATTTCTTAAATTGCTGAATTTTTTAAAGACAATATGAAACGTTGTCTGGCTCTCCTGCTTCCACTCAGGTTTCAGCCAACTTTTGGACAACTTCTTTAAATTGGGTATTCACTGGTCTTGAACAAAGGGTGAAGCAGGGTATTCAGGTCGCATTTTATTTAACCCTTAAGAGAATGCAGGAGCAACGTCCATTCAACCCACCTCTTTTACGCTCCTCGAAAACAAACAGGATTTATGAATGAATAAAACCCTTATATTACAACGTGACCCTCCCGGTGTTCCGGTTTTGATAAGACCTGCATGTCACGGTGGATCTCCGTTAATGGTTTGGTTGGAATTGGGTTTTGTTTGGAGGGTAATCTGAGCCGGACCTTAACTCCGGGGGGAGCCGCAGCGTCGACAGACGTAGTCCAGCAGTTTATAGGCCCAATATTTAAAATATGTGAAACTTCAAAATATGTACTAAATTCCAATTACTTTTGCTGGAATCCAATTTGGCTAAGGAAATATCCACGGTTTATAATGCATGCAGGTTAAGCATGCTGAAAGGAAGTCAAGCCCTTTTGTGAACGCAGGCCTACTTATATGGTACTCACTTATATGTCAAACTATACATGCTATTCTCTGATCTGTTCGATAGTGAGAGTTGTCTGAAGCCAATCAAGCAACTATCAGATTAGAACAAATACATGATGTCAATTCAGGGAATACCTAGTGAAGAACGTGATCCTTTTGGAGGTTGAGTTGAAATTAAGTGGCGTATTTGTTTTATTTATTTGTCTTAAAATTAGTTAAGGACTCGTTCAAAGCTAAAGCGGTAATGAGAAATTAATAACAAAGCATTCATAGACAAAGATATGGATGCAAGGACTAACCATCCACAATATTTTTAATAATTTTTAACCAATTATAATTTGGTGGGCTTATATTTGTCCTTTTCACAGATACAAGTCTGTATTAATAGCATGTGTGAATTGGAAATGTGTTTTTTGCTTATCCCAATTCCCCCTGGGACCCCCTCAGAGTGGGGTCACAGCCAGAGTTGGCCATTATCAATGGTCACAATGGAGCAATTAGGGGTAAGTGCCTTGCTCAAGGGCACATCACAATAAATATTTTTCCGCTTGGGGATTCGAACCAGCGACTTTTCTTTATGATACTGGTCCAAATCTGTAACCACTACCTGCCGGCATTTACTTTGTTTACAAACATTGTAGTAAAACAAGCTTATATTTTAGGTTCTGATGGGGCACGACAGTTGAACTAAGCTCATAAGGCGTTGTTAAGTTATATTCTTCAAGAATCAATTGGTACATACAGTATAATTATTAATATAACAACTGCAGAATGCACATTTAGGTCAAATTGTATGTCTAATTATTTCCCAATTCTATTAAAGCAATTTAATATTGATCAGTAACATTTTGCTGTAAAATATCAAACCGATCAGCAGTCAGGAATGTGACGTAAATTCAGGAAATAGAGGTCGATCCGTTGAGATGATAAGATTTTTGCCTTTGAGAAATAATGACAATCTGATTTATTAAGAAAACGCACCTTTGCTGACAATTTGAAATGTTGCAGTGTTTGTGCCTTCACTTAGAAACCTCAACTGCCTCATGGGTCCTTTACTGGTATTTGGCCTAGGCTTATTCTGTAGGCCTGCTGTAATAAATATTTGACTGATTCAGTAGGCAAGCCTAGCCCATCCACAATATCGGCTACTTAATTTTATCGAGCTCTATAATAGCATGAACATAACAAAAGTTTGATACCAACATTTGTACAACGCGTTAGCAGACTAATCTAGGCTACTTCTGGTTTCATCTAGCCTAGGCATATGCATACAGTATAGCGTTAACTATTTATTAACAAGGCCTACAGTTTCCGATTATTAAAATGCAGTTATTTTTCTATAGTACATATCTTTGACCTGCAGGCTAACATGCTGGTTAACAAAGTGATATACAGCCTAAGCTACATACATATAGGCTACGCAACTTGAAAGTGTTGCCAGTTCTTTCTCTGTTTAAACGTAATCCTCTCAAAACTAATTTTACATGTAAGTGCCAACCTCGACGAATCTTTTCAAATTAAACCAAAAAATAAACAAGAAAATGCCAACAGTCAGTCTGTGAAAAATTAAGCCAACATTGTTTCCCATATGTATTCTGTATATATATATATATTATGCTTTCTGAGTGGAAAATGAAAGGAAAAAGACTCAATCAAAGTAGGCTACAAGGCAGTGACAGTCTTTACAGCGATTTGTTGGAACACTAGACCTAAATCCTATTTCCGCATTGTAATTGGATGAATCTTTATTGTATAAGCAGGCAGGTCAGTAAAATGAAGCTGCATGATCTGTGAAACAGATCGGCTTGCAGACGGAGAAAACCAGAATGACGTCAGAATGATTACCCCAAAACCAGATAGGCCTATATCACGACTAAGTTAATTATTCATTTGCATATCATTATATTGTTTAGAGTCCAGAGATTATCCGTGTTTCATCACACTGGTGTTCATATGGATCCCTGCATGATAGACCAGGGTTCCACAACTTTTTTGGTTTAAAATGTTGGACATAAAGCCTTAAAACGCCAGCAAATCAGCTCCAAGTGATTTTCATTTTGGACATCTGTTCCAAAGTATTCCCTCGCATAATAGAGATATATATGTGATTGTATCCCACTGGGCACAGACGTCAATTCAACGTCTATTCCACGTTGGTTTAACATAATTTAATTGAAACGATGTAGAAACCACGTTGATTTAACCAGTGTGTGCCCAGTGGGATATAAATGTAAGCAAGGTTTGAAATGATTATGTTTTAGTCAAAAAGTATATATGTTTGGGCTTCTTGCGGTCAATTTGCAGTCTACAAAGTATTTATCGTAATTATGTTCGGCCCCTGACGATCAAATCAAGAAAAAATCGCACGGTTGATGATGCCTGCTATATGGGGGTGTTACATTATGCAAATATGTTCTAGAAAATACTCTCTCACGGGGACAGTCATTTACATTAAAACATTCGGAAAAAAATGTTTAAGAAAATAATAGTTGACTGCAACAACTATTGAAAATTATAAAACTGAATTAATATTTTAAAATAATTGTTCGATGGCCATGATCTATTTATTCAGTTAATGCAAATTCTACTCAAAGGTAGGCTATATGTTCCAAATCCGAAATGTTTTAATATCCATGTAACATGGATGTGATTCTTTGTATTCAGAAAAATGTATAAAAAAACAAATCGTTGACCAGTTTGTCACCGAGGAAAGGGTGACAGTTGAATGACAACGCATAATTGTAGCCTGACAATGACTGAGCAGATGTCACGCATTTAAACAGGCCGAAGTTCTTGTTTTCAAAATACTTGTCATCACATTCGAATAGTGTATTGGCATATCAGCTGTTACGCGTTCTCGGTGCGACGTAAGCAAGGCTTATATACGCAGTAGCCTAACAAGTATGTTTCTACCGCGGAAGAACGAGACTGTTGTGCTGTGTGTTCGGTTGTGTTCTGTTATAGTAGCCTGGGCTACACGGAGAATATGCGTCTCGGCGTGTGTGCTGCACTCTACCGCAGTAGATTGGTTGTTTTGTGAGCGTTGGTCTGCTAATCATTAACTGATTATAGACGTAAAATAAAAAAAACACCGAGGACAACGAATTACCTGTTAATAACTGTGATATTATTTGGACTTGGTTTTGTCTGCATTTAGGCTATTCGTTGGTTTTCTTAAGTGAGCATCTATATATACGGGGTGTTAATTATAAAGTCATTTTTAACAGTGAGGATAAAATTAGGCTTACACAGGGGAATTCCACACAGCTAAAATATATTCTCCATCCTATTTATATTCCACACAGCTAAAATATATTCTCCAGCCCATTGTAGGCGATGACACAATCTACGAGCGCCACCTCCCGGCCACCGAAGGATGTGACGCGCTCTCTTAAAGGGGATGTCAGGAATACCGGAAATAACATTTAAGGTGGTACGGGGGAGATACAGACACACCATCTGGGCATTCTGCAAGGGATCCATAGAGTTTGTGTCAGGCTTTGGTGGTGTCATGTCTTTTGCTATTTAGTGTTTTATACCCAAACACATTACATTACATGTAATAGCTGCTGGTGGATTTGAAACTATTCAAGCTTCAAGCTTCTTGGGTCTATAATTAACTGATAGGTGCATGCCTGGACGGCAGCAGATCAGAGGTTGTTGTACGAAGCTAAATGATGAGCAGACAGTGATGCTCTATGCTCCTCAAACTCAACTCTGGACCGCGAGACCACTTCCACTGCATTTGTTTATCGTTCTTCTCTAATCAAGGACGGATTTAGACATGGGACACCATTTGTGTGCAATTAATTATCAGGTAGAAGAGAAACGCAGCAGGCTCCGGACCTCATAGGGTAAGAGTTGAATACCCATGCAAGATATCCCGTCGCTATCAATAACATAAACTACACGAAGGCCAGCCAGAGGCAATTGAGATATATAAGGCTATAAGCATAAAGCACCACTTCCTTTTTCCAGGTGATTTCCCTCTATATCTTATGGATAGTTTACTTGGCCAGGCCAGCCTATACTCTCCACCAAAACGGTCACACAGCCTATATTACAAATAGATTCCATAATCGAACAAAAACAGAACTAGGCCTACTTCAAACAAATTCTTAGTAGAGTAAGTAAGAAATAACTGTGTACTAGGCATAGAAGCAGGGGAAGAATACCGACTCTGTATCGAACGTTTAGAAAAAATATGTATTTATCAATAGCCTTCACACAGTCTTTCTAAAATGGGCCATGGGCTATGCATGGTAGGCCTCCACTTAAAAAAAAAGTTATATCAATAACTTAAAATGGTTCTTCATCTGTCCCTATAGGGTAACCCGTTTTGATTCCATGTAGAACCCTTTTTACATGGAACCAAATAGGGTTCTCCTATAGGGAAATACACATAAACCATTTTGGAACACTTTTTTTCCCCCTAAGAGTGCATTCTAACCATTATAGATAGCCTATATACTACCTATCTGAACAGCGTGTAGCTGGTGTTATTTCTGTGACAACTCAATCTCAACTCAGACTTTACTCCGCTGCTCTGGGGTTGACTCACCGAGACCGGTGTTCCCGCCAGCTGAGCAAAGCGCGCGATGAGACCGTTACCTTGTATACTGACGCGTCATTAAAAGTGTGTGATGAAGGATTTGAAAGCGTGATATACTCAACTCAAGTCACAATCAATTCAGTTAGTTAAATGAAATGAGACAGATCCTAGATCAATGACAGCCTGTAGATTTGTATTTTCTTTTTGGGGGCAAGACATTTACAACAGTCAGTGAGCAAAACGCTAGGCCTGGGCTAATTCTTAAAAATAAATGAAAGAAAACTTTCGACAAAACTAAGGAAACAATTATACTTTATTTCTAAATAAACAAATAAAAATGTTCAAAACAATAACGATTTTGTGAACATTGGCACATGGTTTCGTTTCCTCATGTTCATCATAGCTCTAAAACCAGAAACTTAATTTGATCCTATGAGATATACCACATTTATAGGTATAATAATAATATAATATAGTATCAAAATGGCCAAGCATAATTAAATGCAATAGGCCTAATATTTGGTACGAGAAAATATATAATTTATATTGCCCAAAACAACTGAAAGGCGGTCAAAAACCCCTTGGTAACCAACTCTGCTTAAATTAGCTACATCCATGGAATTCCATTTAACAAGGTATTTAACACCGATTTCAGACGGAATTAACTGTAATATTTAACTTTACACAAAAAATATTAGTACAGTTAAATAAATAAAGACCCACCTTTCATAAACGAAAATGTAGAAAAAATGTAATAGTTTACATTTTGAACATCACTCTAAACCAGGCTATTAAACTCTTACCCTGCTGGTTTTCTGTTCTACCTGATAATTAATTGCACCCACCTGGTGTCCCAGGTCTAAACCAGTCCCTGATAAGAGGGGAACAACGAAAAAAAACGCAGTGGAACTGGCTTCGAGGTCCATTGTTGAGTTTGAAGGCAAACATCTTTAAAAAGCTTGCCGTCTGCACTGACTATTTTTGTGTAATTGAATGCCATTTGTGAATCTATTTTCCATCTCCTTTATGTAGCCTAGTTTTAGTGCTCTGTCCTGTGTGTGCGCGCGCCTCTCCTGCTGTGGCTGCCTTAACACTTCCTCTTCAAAAAATGACTCTTCTCAATGGTACTACCTGGAAAAATAAAGGGCATATTAAAGAAAAAAAAACCAAAAGACAGTCAGTGAAAATAATGAAAATGTACAAAGTATTCAAAGCAGACCTCAGTTTAGCAGACAAAGTGCTTTATTGTATTTAAGCGAATGCTTATGGAATGGAGTGTATTATTATTATTATCATTATTATGTGTCGAACAATGAACATCATAGAACATGAGTTAACATTTCTCACGGGACACCAGCGGTTACTCTCACTGACTACCGGCAGACAGCAATACACACACAATTCTTTAGCAACGTGTAGCAAGGACTATGGGTCTTCTTGTCTGCATATTCAATCCAACAAACTACTTCTTTATTTTGTAAAAGTATTCTGTTTTATTGAAGTTGATTCCATGAGTATTACCAACTTCAAATCCGTTGAAGGATTGAGAAAATTCTGCCCCTGCAGATTCTGGCAAGTCTAAGTCGTCATCATGTATTCATTTCCAAACAGTTAAAAGCCCATCAACCTCACGCCTGTCTGTCCTCATATCTGTAATCATTAACACCTATCTGTGTAAGAGAGAGACACACACACACACACACACCTCCATACGTTCTCCCAGAATTCATACATGTTAAAAAAATAAACAAACACTCAATCAAACCGATACATTTACACCTTACCATTTTTTCAAGCTCATGTGTGGTCGTTTTGACTGTAGATGGATGCACATAGATGGGAAAAGTTGTCGGGTTTAGTAGGGCCTTTACACAGAGGAGGACAAAACCGGCCACCTATGTCCCAGTGGACTGGGGCTCAGTAGGGGGGTAGTCCATAGTAGAAGTCCAAGTCTGTGACATGGGAGCACCTTCGCTATGGATCCAGCCACCATCTTCTCAGAGCAAAAACAAATCTTTCTCTCAGAAAGTGTGCTCACCATGACAACAGGAAGCCATCTAGGCCTAATAGAGTGGTATCCTCTTTTTGAGTCCTTCGGGTGAGGACAGGGAGAGCTGGCCCGTGGGTGAGGACAGGGAGAGCTGGCCCGTGGGTGAGGGCAGGGAGAGCTGGCCCGTGGGTGAGGGCAGGGAGAGCTGGCCAGTGGGTGAGGACAGGGAGAGGACAGGGAGAGCTGGCCAGTGGGAGAGGACAGGGAGAGCTGGTCAGTGGGAGAGGACAGGGAGAGCTGGCCAGTGGGAGAGGACAGGGAGAGCTGGTCAGTGGGAGAGGACAGGGAGAGCTGGCCAGTGGGAGAGGACAGGGTGAGGACAGGGAGAGCTGGCCAGTGGGTGAGGACAGGGAGAGCTGGCCAATGGGTGAGGACAGGGAGAGCTGGCCTGTGGGAGAGGACAGGGAGAGCTGGCCTGTGGGTGAGGACAGGGAGAGCTGGCCCATGGGTGGGAGGTGGAGCAGGTAGATATTTACCCTTCACCACTGATCCTGGGTCAGGTGTTTTAGGTTAAGGTTAGTGCTTAGGGAACATGGAGCAGGCGTACAGTGATGGTGGACAGGGGTGAGTGACTCCTAGAAGGAGTTGAGAGTCTAGACTGCATCTGAAATGTTACCCTATTCCTAAATAGTCCACTAACCTGGCTAACCCTAATCCTGAACCTACGTGGGCTCTAGTCAAAGTGACTGCACTGTTACAGGGAATAAATAGGGTGCCATTTCAGACACTCAAAACTTCAGAGGAAGCCGTCAGAGGACAAGCACGACTGACACCATTACGACAGTCACACACACGCACACCACAGCCACAACAACACACACAGGTCCCTACTGAGGCAGGAGCAGCAGGGAACGAAGGGTTAACACAGAGGCCGTCTCCACACCAGGAGGTAGACACACTGATCCAAGGTCAGATTTGCAGTGCCCCCCCCCCCACCCTAACCTCCACATCAGAGACGGCCATTTTAGTTTTTATGTTTGAAAACTGAAAACAAAATAATAATACAATTGTATCAATTTGACTCAACAATATTATATTGAAAACACCCACTACACAGGGAGGGGGAAATGATGAAAATAAAAGCAGGGATACATCTCAAAGTAACCACCGTATTATTAAAATAACATTTGAACTTTGTAAAAAAAAACAAAAAAACATTAAAAAATACAAAATTAAATACTTTGGAGTATAAAGGCACACCTCTTACACGGTGTATACGATGAAAACACAGTTTAAAGCATGGTAAGGAGAGACTGATGGGGTTAAGACTAGGAGAGTTACAATATATCTAAACAGCCAAGACACAGGAGGAAGAAACTGTATACCTGCATTTGTTTTGTTTTTACAGTACGTACAAGCATTGTACAAATTCAAGCAGTATCATTCTTCATATAACACAACACTGTCATTAACTCATAGGGTGGTGCTTTAAAATACAGTTATATTTCATGGCTAAAATACGTAAAAATATATGTGAATATAATCTACGCATCTAAAACAAACAAAACCATAACACGGAAGCTTTTTGCTTGGGTTTGAATAGTTGAGGACGACGTCGTCACTGGTTTTAGTTGGTTACCCATCACAGGTACAACACCAGACAGATTCTTCTCACTTGGTACAAGTCAGAGCCATATATATATATATATATATAGACATGAACAGTGTATATGTCTCTGGAACAGGCATAATGATATTGCTTTTCCCTTGTTAAGACCAGGTCGTCTAGTCTTTTCCCTTGTTAAGACCACGTCAACCAGCTGTTTACCTTGTTAAGACCACGTCAACCAGTCTTTCCCTTGTTAAGACAACGTCAACCAGTCTTTTCCCTTGTTAAGACAACGTCAACCAGTCTTTTCCCTTGTTAAGACCACGTCAACCAGTCTTTTCCCTTGTTAAGACCACATCAACCAGCTGTTTACCTTGTTAAGACCACGTCAACCATAACATCTAGTTCCTTTTAATATATGTGCAAAATGTTAAAATGTACCACCTCAATTCAAACCCCGCCAAATTCAATCAGAGATAAAAACAACCTTTCAACAATGACGACGACGCAACAGTCTGAATAACAAGCAGATAACATAGTTAAAAGGAGAGGCTGACAGATTGGCATGACTTCACCACTTCAACAACAAAAGTATATTTTTCTACAACCCAGCACCTCTTCCCTCCCTCCCTCCCTCCCTCCCTCCCTCCCTCCCTCCCTCCCTCCATCCGTTCATTGTAAATGAGAATTTGTTCTTAACTGACTTGCCTTTTTAAATAAAGGTTAAAAAAAAAAAAGTCTGGTTCAGGCTGGTACGATGCCAGAGGTAAACACCAGGCTGTCTGTCCATCTATTCTGAACACACCCCTCCTCTCTCACTGCTGCTCACTACACTCAGGCCCTGTCCCAAACCCACCTCTAGTCCCTCCTACAACCCTATCAGAAATCTTGGGGCTGATAGCTCCAAACAGTGCTTTTGTTGTGGCACATGTAACAGAACGAGAGACCCTATCTCTAACATAAAAGTGCAACAATTTGTTTAAGGTGCTGATGGCAATTCAGGGTCAAAGGTCTATGAAGTATCACACCACTGCCCTGCCTTGTCCCACAGGAAGTCAGATACACCAGCTTCCTAATGTCACTTCCTGGCACCCTGCCAGAATGACATAAACCCAATCAGTCAGTGATGTCGTAAATCTCTAAAGCCCAATGGAACTCTGCCCGGTAAATGGAACTGAATGAAACTGTTGGAACAGTCGGACCTCGTGTAATTTTTAGTCTCCTCTATGGCCGTCCTTCCTTATGTCATTCTAGGTACCCTGCTATTCTCCCCTCTTCATCCTCACTCATTTTAACGTGTACTCAGCCGGCACGCTCACTAACCACTAACACACACTACTACCACTGACACACACTACTACCACTGACACACACTAACATGCACTAACCATTAACACACACTATTAACACTGACACACACTACTACCACTGACACACACTACTACCACTGACACACACTATTACCACTGACACACACTACTACCACTGACACACACTACTACCACTGACACACACTACTACCACTGACACACACTATTACCACTGACACACACTACTACCACTGACACACACTACTACCACTGACACACACTACTACCACTGACACACACTATTACCACTGACACACACTATTAACACTGACACACACTATTAACACTGACACACACTATTAACACTGACACACACTATTAACACTGACACACACTATTAACACTGACACACACTATTAACACTGACACACACTATTAACACTGACACACACTATTAACACTGACACACACTGCACTACTGACCAGCTCCCTGCCTTACTAAACACAGCTTATCCTAACTTATCTTGTATATGGAGGGAGTGACGGATGAGGGGACAAATAGGAAGGTAGCTTTGGCTTGGGCAGGGCAGTGCTAAATGGCAATTGGATAGTCTGGCCGACGGCCTACTGGAAGAATACTTCCTACTTCCTGAAGACGAGTGATTGGATTGGACGAGCCTCAAGGTGCACTTCCTGTTTACTTCCACCTATACTATTTACCCCGAGAGTGACCTCACTATTCTTATCCAATCACTGAGCCCTGTTAATCCTCATTCTAACCCCCCCCCCCCCCCCTCAAAGGGGAATGCAGAACAACAAACAACAACGCAGGGTGAGGGCGTGGTGTTAAGAGGTAGTAAAAAAAAGCCATATTCCCAAAGTAAACAAAACAAACAAATACAAAAGTACTGACTAGAACCTAGAACACCTGTTTTCCAATCACACCTCATGGTCCAATGTAACAGAGATCAAGTCAACAGAGAAGATGAATGTAAACAAACAATGGTTTTAGCTGCAGAGGGACACCCCTGCTGACGGAGAATGATGGTTTTAGCTGCAGAGGGACACCCCTGCTGACGGAGAATGATGGTTTTAGCTGCAGAGGGACACCCCTGCTGACGGATAAATGGAGAGCGAGATAAAAACCATCTCCACTCTCACAACCAGCCCCCCACCCCCCTCCTCCCCCCACGCCTACTCCCAGGGGCTATGAGAGAATAGTGGTGATGAAGTCGTAGATCCTCTTGGAGTACTGCTCTGGATTCACCGTGGAGATCTCAGCTCCCGCCTGCAGGGGGGGGGGGACACACATGGTGGAGGACAGTCAGTCAATGGAAGAAACACAATCACACCAAACTAGGTGCAGGCGTGCAGGCAGGCTTACTCACTCACTCACTCACTCACTCACTCACTCACTCACTCACTCACTCACTCACTCACTCACTCCGTGTTTGACGGTCTTGGCAGCGTGAGCAGCCTTCTTCTTGGCATCGTAATGCTGCAGAATGTCAATGACCGCCATGAAGTACACCTCCTTTCTAGGAGCACCTGGACACACAGGATGATCAATATATCAGTATATCAGTAATGACATAACACAATGGATACCAGAAGGCTACAAGGACTGTCAACCATACTGCTCAGCTATTTGGCATTTCTGACCAACTTTCTTTTCTTTTCATAGTCTCCTGTACCCTACTTCTTGCCCTCTCCGCTCACCGTCG
>CM042417.1:5617264-5767264 GCA_023634145.1 Thymallus thymallus | reverse complement strand
AACAATATTCCTATTTGAGAAGTGAACAGACATTGGGTGAGAAAGATGAAACACGCCCTTCTCCTCCCCAGTACAAAAGCCCTCGTGACCACGTCACGTCAATTCCAAAGAACGAGGTGGACTAGTTCCCCCACGTTAAAATGGTGAATTTCAACTACAACTCTGAACTATTGATCACCTAACGAAGAACTGAGTCCTAGATTACAGCCTAACAGTCTGCAGCTGGAAAGGTACGCAAATGTAGAAAGAACACTGACAGATGCAGAAGCATCTACAAAGTGAGATGAACCCCTAACAACCACCACGACGACCCGGAAGACTCAACAAAGGACAATGGCGACCTCGACTGGGCAAACCAGTCTTATATCATCAAGTCAACGAGTGAAGTCAGGTATACGTAAATACGAGTTGCATTACTTTATCTGAACGGGCGGTTGTTAAAGTGCATATGTATTTTATATTTAGGTGAGCATAGCTTCCCTTGTCCGATAGAGACCCATTCCTTGATCTTCCTCCCGTTCCCCCCCCCCCTTTCCTCTCTGAATCTCTCGTGTTATAACCAAACTGTTTGTTTAGTCCGCTAGGGGCGATATTTACTGTATAATATATTCTGTAATTGTTTAATTAGCTAGTAAATAAATAATTGAGCCAATTTGTGTGTGGATAATTCATAGTAAAGACTGGGTTCGTGCAGACTAGGATTTTACGACAATCAGAATGGGACTGATAGAATTCATTAATAAGCGACTGTTATAAGACATAAAATAATCTGAGAAGAGTTATTTTCGGGAGATAGCGAATCTATAAACCAACATTTTTCTGTGGTGCCCCGACTTCCTAGTTAATGTTTATATGGTTTGTTTAACCACATAATTATTAAGCCTAGAGAATCGATTTGATAATAGAACAGTCTTAACCTTTAATGATAGTCAGAGACACACAACAGTGTGTTGAAGGCCTTTGAAGCGGCGGCAGCAGCAGTAGGTTCTTTCGTAGTAGTTGCTTTTGTAAAATGAACAATTCAAGCCCTTCCATATCTTGGCTAGTCTTATCGCTGATCTGTTATCGCTGTCAGCTGGTTTCACACAGAAGAGAGGGTACTATGTATCATGTATCTGTCTTTTGTGTATTTCCGTTCTGGCATTTTGCACCTGCCCGAGATTCTAGTCGCCAGAGGAAAAATGCAGCCTTTCAGGGTCAAATGATGACCTGGCTACACACACACACACACACACACACACACACACACACACACACACACACACACACACACACACACACACACACACACACACACACACACACACACACACACACACACACACACACACACACACACACACACACACACACACACACACACACACACACACACACACAATGTCCAAATACAGTATGCTGCAAAGTTCACACCACATCTTTTCCACACTGCAGGGAAAGTTCTTGCCGACAGGGAAGGTTGCAGAACCACAAAGCCTGTGGTCTGTTTGTACAACTGCCATTGCCTGAATCAGAGCCATATATTTAGAATGTATGGCTATGGGCTGAATCATTCATTCATTCATTCATTCATTCATTCATTCCCACTCAGAGAAAGTCTGCTCTCATTACCAGAAAACAACAAACAGCATCTGATCAAATAATCCAGCAACGTAAACACACACACACACCTCAGTCTCTCACACACAGACAGCAAGCAGGGGAAGCGATGAGACTGGTGTAGCAGTAGTAAACTGATGGAGCAAACTCAACTGAAGAGACAGAGCGTGCAATAGTATGGGGAGTATAATGGGTAGGGGTCTTAACAGAAAAGGATGGATGGTTTGAATACACCCCGCCCCCCACAAAAGCTGTGTTGGTTTAAAATGACCAGGTCTGAACACACAGCTCCCTCCCTCCCTCCCTACTCATGGCTTTTATAGGACAGGGAGTGGCCAGGAATCAGAATCCATAATCAGTCTATACAAATGCATTAAACACACCATGTATAGGTCCGGATCTGGTTGTGTGTGTGTGTGTGTAAATGACTGTACCTTCTCCTTGTCGCTGGCCTCCCTGGCCACAGTGGAGCCCTGACAGACAGAAAGATGTCAGACATTTTATTATTAATTTCCTTTTGTAAGCCTACAACGGCTGCCCTCCCTGCTCCCTCCCCATCTCCCCACCTACCTTCAGATCATATTTCTTGTAGACGGAGAGGCGGTGGGAGAAGATGTTCCTGGTGACGATCATGTAGGTCTCGTCTCCGTCCACCGTGAGGCGGTACATCCCCAGGAACTGAGGCAGCAGCGTGTTGCCATGACACTCCACTATGAACTGGGGTGGGGGGGGGGGGGGGGGGGTAAGAATCACTTTGGTACTTCTTTAGGCTTATGTGTGTGTCTGGGTGTGTGCGTGCGTGCGTCTCTACCTGGTGGTACTTCTTGAGAATGTTGTGCATCTCGGCCACATCCTCGCTGGTAATGGTTTTGATGACGTAGCGTTTGTCGTAAGAGGTGTGAAAGCGAGCGCCACTCCGACCCTGGGCATCACTGTTCAATGGAGCCGCACGGGTCAGGGAGTTCTACAGGAAGAGAGAAGAGTGAATCATTCATTTCTGTAAAAAGATTAAACAGTGTTTGAATCTACAGAGAATAAGAGGAAGAGCGAGAGAGAAGAAAGATGGAGAGAGAGACTGAGAGAAAGAGACAGAGAGAGAGAGAGAGAGATAGGCAGACTGTTTGAGTGTCAGAGACAGCTGTAGTCAGGCAGGCCTCAAAGGCCCTTCTATCCCTGTACTGCAGCCTCTAATTGCCCAGCCCTACACTGGCGCCACCGTATGTGAGTCGACAGACACCCCTCCTTCCCCTGGGGTTGTGGCACCCGCCTGCCCCCCTGAACCCCTCCTGCCCCCTGGCACACAGCTGATGCCCTCCAGAACTACTCCACTCTTTCCTAGCCCCCTCCATCCTCCCTCCATGTGTGGTTCTCCTTCCCACTCTTAAACATGAGACAGCTGCAGAGGACCAGAACCAATGACCTCCCATAATGCCAACACAGAACACACACACTAGCTTTATACACACAGACAGAGAGACAGAGACAGACAGAGGGAGAGAGAGAGACAGAAACTTGTTGAAAGACAGACGATGGGAGAGGGAGCAAGAGAAGGGAGATGTTTACTCTGTGTGTACCTGGAAATCCTGGTCGTCAATGCCAAACCTCTCTCTGAGGTTGCGGAAAACCAAAGGACAGTACTCCTTAAACTTGAAATGGCTCGGCATGTTCTCCCTGCACACACACACACACACACACACACACACACACACACACACACACACACACAACATTAGATAGCATTTAGATAAGGTCACAGGGTTCCCAAAAGTTTTTGGCCTGCGACCCCATTTTGACAATGTTTGCGATCCCAACATGTAAACAAAGTGATGTAATCAACGGCCAATGTTAAGTTGTGCAATTGAGGTACACTACTGTTCAAAGGTTTGCGGTCACTTAGAAATGTCCTTGTTTTCCATGAAAACATACATGAAATTAGTTGCAAAATGAATAGGAAATATAGTTAAGACGTTGACAAGGTTATAATTAAAGGTTTTTAATTTAAATAATAATAATAGTGTCCTTCAAACAACTTTTTGTCCTTCAATTTGTTGAGATAATCTGAAGAGATTTCACCCCATGCTTCCTGAAGCACCTCTCACAAGTTGGATTGGCTTGATGGGCACTTCTTACGTACCATACGGTCAAGCTGCTCCCACAACAGCTCAATAGGGTTGATATCCGGTGACTGTACTGGCCACTCCATTACAGACAGAATACCAGCTGACTGAGTCTTCCCTAAATAGTTCTTGCATAGTTTGGAGCTGTGCTTTGGGTCATTGTCCTGTTGTAGGAGGAAATTGGCTCCAGTTAAGCGCTGTCCACAGGGTATGGCATGGCGTTGCAAAATGGAGTGATAGCCTTCCTTCTTCAAGGTCCCTTTTACACTGTTCAAATCTCCCACTTTGTCACCACCAAATGGCTTCACTCCTGCTACTCAAAAGAGGCAAATACAGTCAACTGCCTCCACATAGAACACCAACAAAGCACCCCCAGACCATCACATTGCCTCCAACATGCCAGATGGCGTCAAGCCCTCCACCAGCATCTTTTCGTTTGGTCTGCGTCTCACGAATGATCTTCTTCGTGATCCGAACACCTCAAACTTAGATTTGTCTGTCCATAACACTTTTTTCCAATCTTCCTCTGTCTAGTTATTTTGCCCATCTTAATCTTTTATTGGCCAGTCTGAGATATGGCTTTTTCTATGCAACTCTGCCTAGAAGGCCAGCATCCCGGAGTCGCCTCTTCACTGTTGACGTTGAGACTGGTGTTTTGCAGGTACTATTTAAAGAAGCTGCCAGTTGAGGACTTGTGAGGCGTCTGTTTCTCAAACTAGACACTCTAATGTACTTGTCCTCTTGCTCAGTTGTGCACCGGGGCCTCCCACTCCTCTTTCTATTCTAGTTAGAGCCAGTTTGCGCTGTTCTGTGAAGGGAGTAGTACACAGCGTTATAAGATCTTCAGTTTCTTGGCAATTTCTCGCATGGAAGAGCCTTCATTTCTTAGAACAAGAATAGACTGACGAGTTTCTGAAGAAAGTTATTTGCTCCAGATACTCAACTAGTCTAAAGAAGGCCAGTTTTATTGCTTCTTTAAATCAGTTTTCAGCGGTGCTAACATAATTGCTGATCAATTAGCCTTTTAAAATGATAAACTTGGATTAGCTAACACAACATGCCATTGGAACACAGGAGTGATGGTTGCTGATAACGGGCCTCTGTACGCCTATGTTGATATTCCATAGAAAATCTGCCGTTTCCAGCTACAATAGTAATTTACAACATTAACAATGTCTACACTGTATTTCTGATCAATTTTATGGTATTTTAAAAATGGACAGAAAAATTAATTTTCTTTCAAAAACAAGAAAATTACTAAGTAACCCCAAACTTTTGAACGGTAGTGTATATAACAAGACAATGACAGTCTATTACAAATCAGTCTGACAGCATTTAAATCTGAAGGAAGTAATGGTTTGAAGTGACTGAAATGCATCCGAAAGGTTTTGAGAAGTTCAGAAGATCATCAAGCATTCATTTTGTATGATCTTCTATGAAGAGAACAACATAATCATGGATTATGTTATTTTTTCCCCTCAGTCTGATTTAGTGCCCGGCTTGTGGGCATTGAAGAGGGAAACCGAAGACACATACATGAGAGTCGTATCTTCCAGTGATGGGGTCATAATATTACGTAGCTTACACCATTCAAAAGATAGAGCCACATTTGTAAGAGGAAAATAGAAACTGCTGTTTCTCTCGCTAACCTATTTTTTAAATCAGGCACATGGGGGTCGCGACACCTAGTTTGGGAAACGCTGGATTAGTGTGTGTATGTGTACACTTACTTGTTGAAGAGGTGATTGTCCACCTTAATCTTGGAGTAGGCCTTGAAGTCATCAGGCATCAACATGATAGGGATCTGAACATGGCTCAACTCATTGATCTGAGAGAGAGGAGAGAGGGAGAATAATGTATTTGTAGAGTAGTGACTAAACATAAAATACCATCAGATTGAACTAATGGTAATCCCATCAGATTGAACTAATGTTAATCCCATCAGATTGAACTAATGTTAATCCCATCAGATTTAACTAATGTTAGTCCCATCAGATTTAACTAATGTTAATCCCATCAGATTTAACTAATGTTAGTCCCATCAGATTTAACTAATGTTAGTCCCATCAGATTTAACTAATGTTAATCCCATCAGATTTAACTAATGTTAGTCCCATCAGATTTAACTAACGGTAATCCCATCAGATGTAACTAATGTTGGTCAAGTCCAGAGGCTTTTTCATTTAATCTAAATGAGCATACAGCACCTCTGACCTCCATACTCATCACATCCCCTTCACTCTTTAGCTCAGTGGTCATCAATCCTGGTTGTGCATGCTTTGGTTCCAGCCCAGTACCAACGCCTAAAGACTAAGAGCCCATCTACTGCGGCCAACAATGATCTTGACTAAACATTCTGTATTTCTACTGCAGAGAAATGTGAAACATATGGTTTTTAGAATCTAACATATGGGACAGTGTCGGAGGAGGCAGTCAGGGACAGGGTTGTAGTCTAGCGAGCCTCCGGACAGCAGGGCTCGTTAGAGCTGCCTGCCTGATGGAATTAGTGGCTGTGACTCAGATACAGATTGTCGTACTCAGATCCCAGTTCTCTTTTCTCCTACTCTGTGTGACTGTGTGTATTTGTGACGTGAATTGGGTATATAGTATGCTTATTCATCATAGTATGGATATAGTTAGTATGCCAAAAGTTCCCGGATGTCGTACTAAATTCGCCAAATACGAAGTATACATGCTGTGGACACTTTCCGTACTTTTAGGGCCCATAATGCAATTCCTTCAAAAATTGGCATTTATGCCATTTTCTTCAGATTTGCTACGAACCGCATAGCATTACAGCAGTATGTACCGGTATGTTAGCTAGTTACCTAACATTAGTTGGCTACTAATACATTGAACTTGCCAGGCAGTATATTAACTATCTGCTATCTAACTAACTACCCAACGTTTATTGACTTGATTATTCACATCATTCTTAGATAAGTGGTATAGTCGTTGTGCGTTTCAATTAACATTGTTAATTCTGGACATCTACTCCGATTTCAGAGCACTCTCGCGCAGAATAACTGATTTTACGAATGCTCAACACCCGTTGAATACAAGTACCCGACTGCAGTTCGGGGCGGGGCTCAATATGGGCGGAGTCAAACATTTGACCCCACCCAACGTTTTATTTTTTGTCCATCTGAGGTTTGACAATCACACACTGAATACAAACACACGTTTGTGCAAGGCACACGTTGAATACAAATGCATTTAATTTTTGAAGACTGTAAGAAACATATAAAGTGGTACCAGCACATGTATTGTAACACATTTTGCTTCATGCTTTATTTGAGACAAGCTACTGATATTGTTGCAGTGAACAGACTTGTTATGCGTGTCATGTACTGTTAAAATTGTGTTGATAAATGTTATAACTTTGTAATTATATTATTTCATTGAGCATATAGTGTAAACACAGTTACTACCTATCGTGATTTATAATGCTATTTACTTTCCTCAAGAGAATGAGACAGACTATACCATATAGACATACTGAATGTGCTTTGTACATTAAGTTATACCAGCTCCAGTAAAGAGATCAGAGGCTCGGTTGACTTCTACCTCATCTTTACTAAACAACAGAACACAATTAACAATTTAAACTATTAACACAGCAGACAAAAACAAGGTTTGACTACTCCTCAAAAATGGCAAAGACAGTCAACTGCGTCCAAATAGAACATCTCATAATCTCTCTGTAACTGGAACGAGAACATGAATGGTTCCTCTTCATCCAGGCCATCATACAACCGTAGTTCTTTAAGGGTTGTAATGCAGTCTCCCCCGTCCATCACAACACTAGGGAGGGAAACGGTGCCTTTTAAATGTTTGGCGTTCGCACCACCTTGCTGCCTCTAGGGTGTCCCTTAGAAGAACATCTACTTCCTTGAAGAAAAAGGAAGAATAAATATTAAAAGTAGTGCCTCATTCGGTGATCAAGACAAATTACACCCCACTTTCACAACGCCATGCAAACCAAAGCCACTATTACTAAAGGTGTTTTCAGTGAAATCTATAACTACTCAACAAGTCATCACAACTATTACATCTTGCCATGCATCAAGCCTTCAGCATTACACACAGTAGACTATAACGCTCATTATATGACTCCTCCTACCTGTAGTGTGTTTTGTTCTCGCTGCCTTTTCGATCTTTCAACCTCTCTTCTTCAGACCTTAGTGAGTGAATGACATACATGACATACATTCAATATATTCAGGTCAGTCTGGCTACAGTGAAACAAGTGATTTTAAGGATGCAAATGAAACGTTTTTATAATGTTCAAGACTTACGGCATGAGAAAGTTCTGCAGGAGAACTAGGCACCACCATCGCCTAAATTTGCTGCAACGTTTCCTTTAAAAAAAAATAATAATAATAATAAAAATCACACAAATCGGATGGGTACCCCAAAAAAACCTTATATCCACTAGTGATGAGAATTTCATCATTTCATAATTTATACATACCTCAGTGAAATCACACTAATTCCATTGCAATGTGGAAGAAGGAGCAGGTTGTTAAGTTTGATAGTTATGATAACAACAGTAATGATAATAGTAAATAATAATAATACAACCCCCCCCCATCAGCGTCCAGCTCTGCAGGAGTTTGTACACTACATATCATACATCAAGCTGTAGGAAATAGGTCCCAAAAAGTGTCAAGAATAATAAACAAGAAAAAGTTTGAGCAATAACAAATGTGCTTTGCTGCAAGCACAGAAATAATAATAACTTTTCATATGCTATAACAGGAAATAGGACTAATATAATATAGTGAATTTCCAGCATCTTACCATGAAAACAAACACTCCACAGTTGTTTGAGAAACCTTGCTTTGGAAGGCCCTGTGGTGTGAACAAGGTGCCATTTTCAATAAAGAAATGGCAATCAAATGGTACTGTTCCGTGGAATAATTTAAAGAAATATCTAACCTGAACATCATCCACACCAAAAGTCCAAGGTCCAGGGTACAAGATCCGAGCAATGTTTCTGTGAACCAAAATAAAAAGTACAATTCAACAGCTTTTGATATTCCAGTATGCATAACAGTTTTGAACACAGTTAGAACCGAATTAGCCCAGAGCCTCCAACTCCAATTTGTTTTGGGGGTCATAATGGGTTCAAAGAGAACTGCCCCACTGATAATGTTATCTATGGTTCTGTTGCCATCGGTTTAATCCACCGAATGGGAAATTATGTATCATACATGTACGTTTGTACATACATATTTTACATATTACATTTTACTTTAAATAAAACAGAAAAATTAATTAAAAATAAATAAATAAATGGACAAGTGGTCCATTTCATTTTGGGACTCTCGCCCTCCAATAACACACTAACGTGTCTCTATACATCAAAGAAAATAAGCATAGACATTAAAGGCATGATAATTAGAAAGGCATAAAATAAGCAATAGGCATTTAACTTCATTATTGTATATACCATGTGTAGGCTGTGTAGATCGCTGTGTGTAACTTAGGGAATGGCACATTTAGAGCCAGCCAAACACAACAAGGCATACATTGAAGAAACACAGAAAGTCAACGATCAAATCTATTACATAACTGTAACTGTACTAGGCTTACTGCTCAAGTAGGCAAATTTATCCGAATAAGATTCCCTCATCGTAAGCAATTAGCTAGCTCACATGCAAAAAGGTGCTAATTAACACTATTCTAACATAATAGCCTTATTGCTATTATAAACTGGTTACTAAAGTAATTAGAGCAGTCTCATATTCCACGGCTGTCAGCCAATCAGTATTCAGGGCTGGAACCACTCAGTTTATTTAAAAAAAATATACCACTGAACTGGTATAACATGAATATTACAAAGTACATTATGCATAATGACAGTCTCACTTACTTCCATGGTTTATATTTGTATCCATGTAGGGTAGGTTCGATTATGATTCGCTTTCGTTGACGTTGATACCTTCAACGTGAACCTCAACTTGGGTGACCTTGAAGGAGACGGGAAGGGTTCGGGTTAAACGCGTTTGACTCGGCCCACATTGAGCCCGGGCCCCGAACTGCACACAGCAGTCATGGGCTTCACGTTGTATATGACCGGTGTCAGTAAACATCTGCAAAAAAAAACGTTATTAAATTGTTGCCAGCAGTATCACCAACACTCTGGATAACAAGAAAACTGCCTAACCTGCTCTGCTAGGGCGAGTAAAATGGTCAGAGTGAAGTGTTCTCTCATTTGTGTCTGGAAGTAGCTAGCCAACGTTAGCCAGTTAGCTTGGGTGCTTGACTGCCGTTGAACACTCTTATCAACCCTACTCCTCGGCCAGAGCGTCCAGTGTGCGCCATCAACGCTCCGAGAGCGAAACACTATGAATTAACGAACTCTGCGCACTCTGGCACTCCAGATTGAATTTACGAACACACCCGAAATCGTAAAATGTTTAGCTAGTAATCTGTTATGCTAACAAGCTAGCAAGAGGTTGCATAGCAACAGCATCAACTTCCGGCAGACAGGCGAAGCTCTAGTACGCTCAACTGAAACAATACTGTTAGTTTACAGTATACTAAAATTAACTAAATAGTATATAGTATGTAGTAAATACTCATTAAGTATGTAGTATACAGTATGGTAGATAGATTCATTAAGTATTAGTTTAGTATGGGTATTCGAACACAGCTTGGGTGTGTGTGTCAAGCCGAGAGGTTATTCAGGTCCACAGTCTGGCTATGGTTTTGTTAACAAGTTAATGTAGTCTTGTAGGTGTGTAAGAAACAGGAGCCAGGGCCATGGACACATCATGGCTTTCCAAGGAGAGAATAACATTTTTTGCCATTTCTGTAAGAAGATAAAAAATGTCCAAAAGCTAAACGTTGATGTTGTACTGTAATGAAAAAGTCTATCCTTTCATCAAATCTTTGTTTTAATAGGTAGTGGGCTAATATCCCCCTACTGTGTGGGATTGATGCCTGCATCCCTCTCCTA
This sequence comes from Thymallus thymallus, assembly GCA_023634145.1. Taxonomy (NCBI): domain Eukaryota; kingdom Metazoa; phylum Chordata; class Actinopteri; order Salmoniformes; family Salmonidae; genus Thymallus; species Thymallus thymallus. Next base: position 5,756,581 of record CM042417.1, on the reverse strand, counting down.
ATTCTGCAGCATCCACACAACAGATTGTGTGGAATATGGTCTCAGCATGGCTCCTCCTCCTCCTCCTCCTCCTCCTCCTCCTCCTCCTCCTCCTCCTCCTCCTCCTCCTCCTCCTCCTCCTCCTCCTCCTCCTCCTCCTCCTCCTCCTCCTCCTCCTCCTCCTCCTCCTCCTCCTCCTCCTCCTCCTCCTCCTCCTCCTCCTCCTCCTCCTCCTCCTCCTCCTCCTCCTCCTCCTCCTCCTCCTCCTCCTCCATATAGGTGTGACAACATCCAAGAGCCTTTGAATATGAGGTGCAGTGTTTCCTTTACAATCATTTAACTGTGACGCATCGCTATGGCAAAATCATTGCCTCCACGCCCAAAATAATAAGGAACATAAAAAAAATATTTATGCACTTCCACAGTCCACATTTACTTTTCCCCTGCAATCAACAACAAGTAATGAACAGAAAAATCAGACAACCCCATAGTAGAATAGTCTATCTATTTCCTAGTCGGCTTGTTGTTGTGTGTTCTATGCAAGATAGATATTCCTTGAGGCAAATTCAAGTTACGAGTGCCATAGGGAGGGAAACATGCAGTTGACAAGCAGTCAGAGCACAACAATTCTTGTTATCATGAGGTTATCATCATAACAGCCTTTGTTAAAAAGAGGGGGATCCCAGCTTAGGGTTAAGGGAGGGAAGAGTGGTTTCTCTGAGAAGTACAGGAAGTGGGCGTGTTACCCGAGGTGGCGGTTTACACCAAGTTACCCTACATTTTAGTCACTTAGGTTCATGCAAGTTTTCTGAGGACATAAAATTCATCAATATGATGTTAACTAGTTAAAATATCACATTTGGGATCTAGATAATGATTAGCCCAATACGGAAATTCAGTTGAGCTGAAGCATGGGGTTAAACATTTAGTGATAGCCACTATCTATGCTGCATCAGTTGGACTACAGCTGATAATAGCTATTGCTAATAGCGTACCTGGTGGAAATTATATTTTAGATGGTGTCAGCGTAATTATATGTACATTCATTTTAGAGTAGAAAGTCCTTTTTAAAAAAGTCACTAGAACTGAGCTTCTCCGTTTTTCTACATACAAATAATCCAGAAACACTGATGAGGTAAAACTATTGGGTGAAATACCACAGTGTGCCATCACAGCAGCAAGATTTGTGACCATAAGAAAAGGGCAATCAGTGAAGAACAAACACCATTTTAAATACAACCCATATTTATGTTGACTTATTTTCCTTGAGCAAAGCACTCAACCCTAATTTGCTCCAGGGGCTGACATTGTAAATAAGAATTTGTTCTTAACAGACTTATAAAAGTATGAAATACAACTTCAATGTTACCAAATTCTAAATAGAGATATCAAATTAGCACAACACCTTGTCAAAAAACAAAGAACACAAACAAAGGAAGACATTAACAATGTAAAGAGTCAGTGACCATAGCCTGGCCATAGAGACAGGACACCATAGAAAATGGAAGGTCAGAGAAGAAAGACTGGTGAACTAGAGAATGCACTTCCTACTCCACTGCTCCAAATAGGACTCACATGTATTTACCTCCCGAAATTTAAAGAAATAAAGAACTGCAAGATTGCCTGTTGAGGGGAACTTTTGCATTTTATTAGGGGAAAAAGATAGACAGCAGATCTTGCTGGAATGTCATAACACAAGATTTCTGGTGTATTCTTTTCCATGTATAATTGTTTGTTGATATACATTCTCATTGTTGCTTAAACATATTGTTAATTTATATAATTCTTCATATACATTGCTTTGCCAACAGTGGCAAAGAGGATTGACACCCACCATCTCAGATTGTTCTGAAAATGTTTCTGTTGTTAGAAACAGAAAAGATTAGCATAAAAAAAATGTATGGTGTAAGTAAATTATGTTACTTATTGATGATTTGGATATGCTAATATTGCTAGCATTGACTTGCATCGGATTTGTGCCACAAATGCTAAAAAGTTAGCATTTGAAACAGTGGCCTGTTGTACCTTGTCCATAAACTGCTTACAGTGTAAGGAAACCAATGTAATTTTGTAATTTGGGTGAACTATCCCTTTAACATTGTAGTTGGGGGGTTTCTTCATAAAAAAATAAAGAACCTGGTAATAACAGGATGTAAAACCAAACAACTTCTATGACTAATTTCTCTTAACGGGAAAAATCCACTTCACCAAATTCACTGGGAACACATTACATAGGATGAAAAAACAATATGCTCTGAGCCACAGCTCCATACTACTGGTATAATACTGGTCAGACATAGATAACTGATACTGTATACTTGTTGTTGGTGTGGGGTGTGGAGAGTCCATGAGTGGCTTTTGACAACTTCTTTGGATAACTAATTCTTTAGGCAAAATCAGATGTTAGGTACTATATTTATTTAATATTATATTAATTTTATAAATTAAAATGGTTATTTTGGGTGCAATCAATTAGCTTAATTTCTCAGAGATATAATTATATTTCAACAAAATAATGTTGCAGGAATGCTAATCTCATCTGTTTCTAACTACAGAAATTATTTTAGAACAATCTAAGATGGTGGGTGTCATGGCTTGCTGAAATGACATGGAACGATAAAACCACCCATTCATAAAACATTTATTGAGTTGAATTGAGAGAGCGAGAGACAGATAGATAGCCATTGAGGCTGCAGCTTAACCAGTATCTGGTTCAAGAGGAAAGGAGACAAGGAAAGGAAGCTAGTGGACTTCAGAAGGGGGCAGGAACTTGATGATGGAACTTCATTGATGTTAAGGAGAAAGACTACTGAGAGAGACTACTGAGAGAGAGAGAGACAGACTGTCAGTGATGTGGGGTGCCAAGCAACAACGTCACCCAAAGACTGATGCATCCTGGGTACTTCAAGAGACGTCATCACATCACAAAGCTCTGTTTCACACACAGTACAGAGGCAGGAGAGAAGACAATGCCCCTACGCACACACACACACACACACACACACACACACACACACACAAATGAGTGGCACAGGGCCAACCTTCATGAGGACAGTACAGCGGCAGGCAGCAGCAATGTATTCTGGGGGCTGACGGTGACACACTACAAATCTCTCTGTATAATCTCTCTGTATAAATATATCATGACGCTTCATCTGTTCAGGCAGGCAAGATTTAGCCCAGAATGAAGAGAACCACATAGAACAGCATTCTCCAGGTTGAGTACCCCGACCGGGCCGGTCTATGGAAGTGTCCCAAACTGCACCCTATTCCCTTTATAGTGCACTACTAAGGGCCCTGGTCAGGTCAAAAGAAGTGAACTATAAAGGGAATAGGGTGCAGTTTGGGACGCATCCTACATATTCTAGTCACTGTATTCCTTGGCCTGTTATAATCAACTCTGAGTGAAGGGGAAGTGGTGCCGACAGCAGCTCTCATGTTGTGTTTAATCTCCTCTGATGATGGATCCAAACCTCTCTCTGGCCAACTTTCACAGTGCCACTTCCTGTTTGTCGTCGCCTTGGTGACGGAGTCTGGTGTTTCTGCCTCGGAGTGGAGTGAGCACCCACAGACAGACAGACAGACAGACACACACACACCTCTCTGACCGACCCACAGACACACACAGAGCACTCTGACCGACCGACAGACAGACACAGACAGACAGACAGAGACAGACACACACAGCACTCTGACCGACCGACAGACACACACAGAGCTCTCTGACCGGTGGACCTGCTGACAGACGCACAGCTCTGACCGGTGGACCTGCTGACAGACGCACAGCTCTGACCGGTGGACCTGCTGCCAGACACACAGCTCTGACCGGTGGACCTGCTAACAGACGCACAGCTCTGACCGGTGGACCTGCTGACAGACGCAGAGCTCTGACCGGTGGACCTGCTGCCAGACACACAGCTCTGACCGGTGGACCTGCTAACAGACGCACAGCTCTGACCGGTGGACCTGCTAACAGACAAGGAGCTCTGACCGGTGGACCTGCTAACAGACGAGGAGCTCTGACCGGTGGACCTGCTGACAGACGCACAGCTCTGACCGGTGGACCTGGTAACAGATCAGTGGTGCTCACATAATATACAATGAACAAATATATAAACACAACATTTAAATCCATGTTTCATGAACTGAAATAAAACACCCCAGAAAGTTTTCATATGCACAATAAGATTATTTATCTCAAATGTTGTGCACAATTTTGTTTACATCCCTGTTAGTGAGGATCTTTCCTTTGCCAAGATAATCCATCCACCTGACAGGTGTGGCATATCAAGAAGCTGATTTAACAGCATGCTGGGGACAATAAGCCACTCTAAAATGTGCAGTTTTGTCACACAATGCCACAGATGTCTTACGTTTAGAGGGAGCGTTGAATTGGCAGGCTGACTGCAGGAAAGTCCACCAGAGCTGTTGCCAGATAATTGAATGTTCATTTCTCTACCATAAGCCGCCTCCAATGTCATTTTAGAGAATTTGGCAGTACTTCCAACCGGGCTCACAACCGCAGACCATGTGTATTGCTGATGTCAACGTTGTGAACAGAGTTCCCCATGGTGGCGGTGGGGTTATGGTATGGGCAGTCATAAGTATATGTGACCAACAGATGCATATGTGTATTGCTAGTCATGTGAAATACATAGATTAGGACCTAATTTATTTATTTCAATTGCCTGATTTCCTTATATGAAAATTAAAACATATGCATTAAGGTATCTATAATAAAATAAATGTGGCAAAAAACGAATGTAGACATTAATAAATGCATTTCTGTAACTTCCAAAATATTGTACACAACAGTGTAGGAATGCCAAGATGGAGGCGCATTGGCTTCAACACATCACCCCCTATCAGTCATCTAGTGTACACAAATCATTGGTTTAAAGTGTGTATGTGTCTCAGTCACCAGATCTCAACCCAATAAAACACTTACGGGAGATTCTGAAGTGGCGTCCGAGACAGCGTTTTCCACCATCTACAAAACACCAAATTATTTAATTTCTCGTGGAAGAATGGTGTCGCATCCCTCCAATAGAGTTCCAGACACTAGAATCTATGCCAAGGTCCATTGAAGCTGTTCTGGTTCGTGGAGGCCTAACGCCCTATTAAGACACCATTTATTTTGTCAGTTACCTGTAGGCTAGACATACAGTAGATATACTGTCACACTAGGCCTACTATAGCAGCTGGTGCTTAGTGACTCATCTGATGTTTGTTTGACTATAAAAAGGGACAGATTCAGAAAGTTGACCTGTTATGTAATCTTTCCTAGCAGCAGTGACAGAGATATACTGCTCTAAACCGGATGACACCTCAATTGTTCAGGCTAGTGGACATATTAAGCAGATCCTGTACAAATCAGGCCAATCACATGAAAGTATGCAGAACGCACAGTTAGGTTAGTTAGCTATTTTTCTACCACTGTCGGTCTTGGAACAACAAAATGTGATGTGATGAATCAAATAGGGTAAACCCTGTTAAATCTGCTTCAGTGCCTTACGTCTTCAACACCCGGATAGTAACAGCAACATTCAGCACAGCCTATGGTGGTGGTTAATCACTCAGCCTGTCATTCAGTGATTACCATGTAAATAGAAACCTGCATCACTGTATTTAGTGTAGAGTTCAATGATCTGTCTCCTTAACCCTGTGTGTGGTACTACTATTATTACAGTAGTAGTTGGCTGCTCTTGGGGGTGTAACCTAATTCTCTCTGACTAACACTGCCTGCAATAAATCAATCAGGACCCATTTTACACTATGAAACCAATTACACCCACAGTGACATAAGATACACACATACTACAATAACACAGTTAAAACCCCATTTCATGGTCTGTTCCCATACTGTACTTATAAAAGGAAATCAAAGCCCTTGTGACATTACTACGCTGTCATGGTTTGGGTAAAGCAACTGCAAGGTATGTCTATTCATAAACGAATGGGGGCAAAGTAGGTCATGGCAGATTTGAATTCTGTTGTTGATGTTCAGTGTCATGTGCAGAGAAACTGGCAAAGATAATGACGCTCTAAAAAGGTTACGGATTATCACAGTATAGAAATCAGGGGACCTGGCCATTAACCAATGGGAACACTACATAAACAACTTCAATAGACAGGCTGGGTGTTTAGCAACAAAACCGATGCGTGCCCAACTATGGGGCAAAACAGACAGGGTTGGCTTAGACTGATAACATGTAACCTTTATTTAGTCTCCAAATGTTTATTGAAAACATGAATAAATTTGCACAATGAGCGCTTGTTGTCTCTTAAAATTACAGTTGTTGGTTAGCAAGCTAGCAAATTTTTGCCATATTAGCATTGACATGAAATCAGTCAAAACAAGACATGAGCATTCGAATACTCATACTAACCGCACTATTTGTGACATAAATGGAGTATGTAGCATGCTTGTTAGTCATAGTATGGATATAGTTAGTATGACAAAAGTTCCCCTATGTCATACTACATTCCCCAAAATACAAAGTACACAAGCAATAGACACTATTTCCGTGCTTTTAGGGCCCATAATGCAATTAGTCAGAAAATGGGCGTGGCTTCACATCATTTTCAGATTTTAAGAAAATGGAGGAAAATATGCAACCAAAGTCCGATGACTATAGGTAGGTATGTTAGCTACCTACTGTAACGTTAGTTGGCTACTAATACATCGAACTTAACAGTATATTTACTTTATGCCATCTAACTACCCAACGTTTAATGATTATTCACGTCATTCATAGCTTAGCTAAGTGGTTTGGGTGTGTTCGTAAAATTCACTCTGGCTATCTACTCCCATTTCAGAGCACTCTCGTCTGACTGTACCAGAGCAATAACTGATGAACTTACGAACGCTCAACACCAGTTGAATGTGGCCGGTGTCAGTAAACGTCGGCAATACAGCGGAATTAAATTGTTATCGGCAGCACAGTTACAGTTACCAACGCTCTGGATAACATGAAAACTGCCTAACCAGCTCTGCTAGTGCAAGTAAAATGGTCAGAGTGAGGTGTTGTCTCATTTGTGTCTGGAAGTAGCAAGCCAGTTCGCTTAGGTGCTCGATTGCTGTTGTAAGGTCAGAACGCTCTGAAAAACCCTTCTCCTCGGCCAGAGCGTCCAGTGTGCACTACGAGAACGAAACGCTCTGGATTTACGATTGGACAATCTGTTAATTTAGCCTCTCCCCCTCCCTCCCCCTCCCCCTCTCCCTCCACAGCAGAGGTCAGTATTAATGAGGACGCACCACCAGGGCCGAGCTATGACAGGCAATGAACACACACACACACACACACACAAAGGGTAGTGTGTACGGCCCAGTACATTACTGGGGCCAAGCTTCCTGCCATCCAGGACCTCTATACCAGGCGGTGTCAGAGGAAGGCCCTAAAAACTGTCAAAGACCACCTAGTCATAGACTGTTCTCTCTGCTACCGCACAGCAAGCGGTACCAGAGTGCCAAGTCTAGGTCCAAAAGGCTCCTTAACAACTTCTACCCCCAAGCCATTAGACTGATAAACAGTTAATCAAACAGCTACCTGGACTATCTGCATCGACCCCTTTATTAAACTACTGCTACTCACAATGTATTATCTATGCATAGTCACTTTACCCCTACCTACATGTACATATTACCTCAACTAACCTGAACTCCTGCACATTGACTCGGTACCGGTACCCCCTGTATATAGCGATGTTATTGTTATTTTATTGTGTGACTTTTTTCTTACTAATATAGATTTTTATTTTTTTCAAATATTCTTAATTTTAATTATTCATTGTTGGTTAAGGGCTAGTAAGTAAGCATTTCACACTAAGGTCTACACCGGTTGCATTCGGCGCATGTGACAAATACATTTTGATTTGACACACACACACACACACACACACGCACACACAATATTCTCTTCTCGTGGGGCATACTGTACACACATTGATAGCCATGCAGGGCAACGAGGGCACTAGGATATCTATTGTTGGTGACTAAAGCTATAATCAGTTGAAATGCCATTGTCTCCTCTGGCAAAACACTGAATATTTACCTCTGCTCTATGGCAAGCTACAGCTACAGCTACAGCTATATGAATGCAGCGGACGCCTGTGTCTGAGATACACACACACAGAGTAGAGGGCGCAACAGAGGTCCCAACCCCAACTGTGCACCAAAGATGACCTCTACTCTCCTGCTTCATCAAGTTGCCCCTCTCGAACCCGACCACCCATACACGATAAGTGAGACAGACCATGTGGAACGACACGCATGCACACATGCCACACACTCTGAATGTGTTTGTCTGATCCCTGGGGACTGCAGGTCCTTTGTGAGATCCCATCTATTCTGTTCTTCACCCATACTCACCACATATTAGCTGCAGGTTGCTCCTGTGGCTATTAATAGGAACAGCATCTTACGCAACACACAGACCTAGACATAGTCAATGGCTCAGGATGGGGGGGGGGGGGGGGGGGGGGAAGAGAAAAATGATGACAGGGGAAATATGAGAAAGAGAGAGCATGATTTCTAACTGATATTTTCATCTGTCACATGAAATCAAATACATTTTTATTTGTCACATGCGCCGAATACAACTGTTGTAGACTTGCTTACGAGCCCTTCCCGACAATGCAGAGTTTACAAATAATAATAAATAGTAACAGAAGGAATCAAATAAAATACACAAGCATGGGGCAATATACAGAGAGTATCAGTACCAGATCAATGTGGAGCTATATACAGGAAGTACCAATACCAGATCAATGTGGAGCTATATACAGGAAGTACCAATACCAGATCAATGTGGAGCTATATACAGAGAGTACCAATACCAGATCAATGTGGAGCTATATACAGAGAGTACCAGTACCAGATCAATGTGGAGTTATATACAGAGAGTACCAGTACCAGATCAATGTGGAGTTATATACAGGGAGTACCAGTACCAGATCAATGTGGAGCTATATACAGGAAGTACCAGATCAATGTGCAGATGTACGAGGTAGGTACATGAAAGCAGGGTAAAATGACTAGGATAGATACCCAGAATAGATACCATTGGATAGACGTCCAGTGATTGCACTAACGCTAGTTAGCATCGGCTCGTGAAACTACCTCTAACTTCCTTCATACTGGACACAGATAAATAAAAATGGTATCCATGAGTTCATCTGACTCTGGGGAAGTAGATAAAAAGGCCTCATTGTCAACATCCTGAAGTGTCCCTTTGTCAAGCCCTGCTATGCAGTCACCCACCTGTATTGTGAATAGACCTAGCCCACATCTTGATTTACCCAGTTTATCAATAGAGATTTACATTTCAAATAAATTATTTTGACAGACAGACAGACAGACAGACAGACAGACACTTTATTGATCCCCGAGGGGGACATTTCTTTGTCAAGCAGCTACAACAAAACACAGGGCAGGTGCAAAATGCCACAACGAAAGTACACAAAAGACAGATACACGGTACATGAAACATAGAGCGGCAGTATGAAAAAGTATAGAAATACAAGATATCTGGAGTGCAAAAAAAGCTATAAAAAGACATTGCATAGTATGGGTGGTTGGCTGAATATGTACACTATACATTGGTGGATGTTGGATGGTTAACTATACTATACAGGTCGATGGCAGAGAAATACTTCAGTAGCTAAAAATGCATATGATATGAGCGAGGGTAATAATAGTTTACTTAATAGACAGACTGGCTAAATGAACAGGTAAGTGAATATTTTGCATGGTTAAATTAACTGTACAGGTAAATATACAGTTATATTTACAGATAAGTGAATACTTGCATGGTTACATAAACTGTACAGGTAAATGACAGGAAGAGATACTTTAATAGCTAAATGTGTGTATGATATAATTTAGGGTAATAATAGTAATTCCCTTAAAATACAGTCCTTAGTGCGCAGGGTTTAATTACAGATAAATGCACGTATTGCACATTTGATATAGTAAAAGCAATGAGAAAAGGTGCAACTGACAGGATACTAATACGCATTCCTGAGTGAACGCCTACGTAAGTTAGGTCCAAGAATTACTAGCAATATTGCACGTGATATGATATAACAACTGTACATGAGTATGTATATACAGACCTGAATGAATAAATAAGTCCTGAGTGAATGAGTGATTACAGACCAGAGTTACTCACAGATGGATGCATAATTGTTAAACTAGGTCCTAACACCCCAACAGTTCCAGATCTATGTTGCCGACGGCGCGGCACACAGGTGAGGCATTAAATAGTCTAATAGCCGCCGGTAGGAAGGACCTCCTGTAGCGCTCTCTGGCACACCGTGGTGGGATCAGTATGTGACTGAAGGTCCTCCTCTGCGTCATAACCATGTTGTTATGTAGTTAGATTGTTTACATCAAAGTCAAAATTATTGTATAATTGATTAATTAATGCAGAAATTGCTGTCTCAAACAAATGTACATGACATTTTTCTAATGTAATGACATTGAACTCTAAATATGCCCAATGATTGAACAGAGTTAGTAGGCAGAGTTTCCGTCTGGATCAAGTGCCAGTCTGTGACTTTTGTTGTTGTGGTATCATTTTAGAATAGAGTATTGTGATACTAAACCTGGTACCGAAGTAAAAATTCTGAGTGTACATGCTACTACTAGGTTACACATAAAAATAATTGAAGTGAACCACTTAAATAGTGCATGCCTACAATGTGCCCATGGCTGCGTTTAGACAGATATGCCATAGATATGCCATAGATATCCCATAGATATGCCATAGATATCCCATAGATATGCCATAGATATCCCATAGATATGCCATAGATATCCCATAGATATGCCATAGATATCCCATAGGGCGGCGCACAATTGGCCCAGCATTGTCCAGGTTTGGCCGGTGTAGGCCGTCATTGTAAATAAGAATTTGTTCTTAACTGACTTGCAGAGTTAAATAAAGGTTAAATAAAAAATACAATTAAATAAATAAAAATGCAATTCAGATCGTTTTTGGTTTTACACTAATTGGTCTTTTGACCAATCAAATCCGATCTTTTCACATTATAATTTTTCAGAGCTGATCTGATTGGTCAAAAATGAAGAAAAATAAATATCTGAATAGGGCTGCCGACTAAGCCAATGGCTGCGCTCCATGTCAACAGTCATAGTGTCTCTCTCTAACTAAGTCCTATATCCTCAGGGTCTTAAGACAGAGGAGGGATGTCTGAGGCTTTGGGTGTCAGACTGAGTTAGCTCCCTCTCCACACGGGGGGATTAAGAATTATAGGCAGAAGTCTAGCTGCAGTCACTCACTACCACCAATCACACAGCTGGAAGGACCGAGGCACAGCGGAGGGCTTTTAAAATCACAAACGCAATCTGTGTTTGAATGAACTACAGTAGAGGTGATGCATCAAATCAAGTAATCTAGTGACTTCTCTCTATCCTCTCTACCATGGCCATCTAGTGACTACCAGTTGAGTTGTCTACCTCGGCCACTGGTTTCCCATGATGCTCCAGCTACAGGAATGCAGAGTGCTGGCGAGTTTCCAGAAAGTGCTAGTGAGTGGAAGGGTTTTATTTATGGGTCCCTCGGGAGATAAGGGGGGTTCTGTTTCTTTACCAGCCTCTGTCTGTGTGTGTGTGTGTGTGTGTGTGTGTGTACATTCTCAGGCCTCCCCCACACCCCATTCCATTCCAGTGTTCTGTCGCTAGCAGACATTCCATCTGACCCCTACTCAAACCTGAGGAATAGACAGCAGCTCCAACACAATCTGCAAGCTTTCTCCAACAAACCTTCTACAAGAACATCACAACTATCACCCTCACTACAGTGTTTCCCCCTACAGCGGTGGTAAACTTAGCGTAGGAGGTGTCGTGGTAGTGGGCGTGGCCAACGCCGTGGTCTCTGTCCGAAATCTTTTCCGGCCCTCCTCTTGGCTACAGAGACAGGATTTGGCTGTTTAAAAGCACATTTCTTGCAAATCTACACATTTTGTGTAATAAAGGTGAAATAAATAAATAAAAATTGTCATGAGGCTGAGAGACGTTTGTTTTCTTATGCTATCTGAGTGACTCAAACATTATAACAAAATCAATGGGGGCTCCATGCCATTTTTTACATATTACATTCTGCCTGCCTGTCTAGTTTTTATTTTGGTGGTTGTAAATTCTCAAAGATTATATAAAATTATTTAAAAAATATTCTAGCTCCATTATCTTTTCTACATACTTTATACCTGGTTTTAGTTGTTTACGTTCACACTGAAAACGTTTTACTGTCCCAAATGAACAAAAATAGCAGTTAAGCAGTAAGGGAAAGAAATAACTGACCACTTTAGGGCTTGTTGCAAGTCTGCAAGAAAGAGAAAGTTGTTGTGACCATGAGGAGCGAACCTGTAAAGCAAGCAGCTTCAGGCATAAAACCATGCGGTCCGTCACCCTGTCCAGTGTTAGGCAATGCAACAACAAAAAAGGTTTGAACATGTAGGCTAGGCCTAACTGGCCAGGAATCAGACCCAGATACTGTCTGTGTGACTAAAGACAACCACATTAGCCAACTGAGCCAAAGCCTAGGGGCATTAGCTCTCTCTGGGAGCGAACATACGTAAGTATTCCAGTCCAAGGTGTGGTCACGACAAACCTGGTGCAGCAAACTACCACTGGGATAGAATACTAGGGCTAGGCTAGGCTGTTGTGGTAGTGACACGTTGGTTGAGATACCTTCCTTGGTTCCCCTTCCTGACTTACACAGAGGTGACTGGGGCTAGAAACCTTCTGTGACATGCTAGTCTTTAGTTAGGCCCTGAGCAGTGGAGAGTAGATCAAGATGAACACTGTTTCCATAGAGTGTGTTTTCCCCCCTCTTGTCATACACACTAGTAACCCTGCACCCTAAGAGACTGTTTTCATGTAGAATTTTGTGCTGGGCTGACCAGCTTCTGATGCAGCGTGACTGAGATCACCACTGTGTCTGGCCAACACTTCACTCTTACAGACACACAGCCAAGGCTTATTCTTGGACTCCTTTTCTGTTTAAAGCAAACTCTGGTTTCCTCTGCTGGCTGGGCTGGGGTAATTATTTTAGGCCCAGCTACTAAATAACCTCGGCTCACTATTTAAAACCTGTCCGTTTATGTCTGTAGTCTCCAATTAAGCATGCCTGATATACAACGTACAGTAAACACCTCTTCTTTTAAAGGCCAGTGTAACATTGTAGAGAGAATCGAATGGTGACACCCTGAATATGGTGATCATTCATATTTTGAATAGACACTGTTCCACAGATGGAGGCTAAAGAATTCAGCAAACTCAGTTTGAGGTGTAGAAATTCAATGTTCTATGCAAAACAATCACAACATTATAATTCCAATGCAAATTAGTATGTTATGTCATGAAACGTTGGGACAGTGAGCCTATGTTAGGCTATATGGCTCTGACTGAGCCTTCTGTGCAATCACAGTGACTGAAAGAAACAGTGAAGGGACAGTGTGATAAGTTCTCTGACATGGGAATATCTGCCCCCCCACACACACACACACACACACACACACACACACACACACACACACACGGGGTAAACTACTTGTAGTGTGTCACATCAAGAGTGCAGAGTTGACTAGTATTATGACAACAGTTCTATCAGCAATTCACATTGACACCAGTCAGTGTGGCAAGTTATGGAGAAACGACACGACAGACTATCTATCCAACACCCTCTTAAAAGGCCACTTAGTGACCTATTTAGAATTGAATTGCTGCCAAAGCTCTATTAAAAACCAACTCAAGTGGAATTAAAAATCAAGCCTGTTGCGACAAGGTGCTCATTTGCATTGGCAGGACGATAACCACTGCTGGGTGTCAACCCTGACACTATGACACATAGCTGACACTACTGCTAGATATTTGAGCGTTATGTTTAGTAGTACAGGGTCATGAAACATCGATCTGACCACCACCAACCAACCGCGATGGACAGACTCACCGAATGGTTGACTCCCCACATGAGGACGCTGAGCAGAGGGTCGCTGGCTCGGAAAAGCTTCACTTTCTGAGCCACGAAGTGTTTCTTCTTCGTCTTCGTCTTGCTCGCAATAGATGCGGCAATGCTGCTCGCCGTAGCCATCTTTAGTGGAAATCGGCTGGATATCACTCAGTCAGGGACCGTTACCGTTATGGGGCTGGGAGAGTAGCCTCTCAATGATCACCTACACTCTGCATTTAGCTAGCGAGCAATACGAGAAAAAAAAAACGGTAGTATTTTCTAACTAGATACTCCAATTTGCCTTAGCTTTTAGATTCCAACGGGATTGGCCTGCCTACTGTACACTCCGACCTTAGCTAGCTTATGCAGAGCAGTGGCAGCACTGGCCAAAGCTAACTACTACTAGGAAGCTAGTCAGCCCTTTAGCTGTTCTCCCTCTTACGCGTTCGTTGGTCAGCCCCGAAATATGCTAGTGTCCCAACCGTTATTCCAGTGCCAAAGAGGATAAATCTAAAATCTACGTTTTATCAAATATGTGTTACTTCCCACGATGCTTCCGGCTCAGTGTTTCGCTGTCAACTGACAGCTCAATAGAGGGAGTTTGACAACGTTCATTCTACACCTCCCTCAGTCAGTGGCTAGCAGATCAGCGTCTCGTCAGCAACACTAACAAATTACTTCCGGGTCGCGGAATTTCCCCCAAATCCACAACGTAATAGTAGAAAAGTGTAATTAACCTGTATTTATTCATGGTATATAAATGCCAAATAAATGCCCCCAATGGAATTCACTGTATATTAAGTACATATTAGCTTATAGAGAGAAAGCTATTCTAGGTGCCGAAGTGAAAGTGGGGCTGTGATTATTCTGCGTTCAAAACAACTGGGAACTCGGAAAAGAACGAGCTCCGACTGGGAAAATTTGATTTGAACGGTCATCCAACTCGGGAACTCCCTCTTTCTAGAGCTCTGACTTTCCGACCTGAAGATCACTGACGTCATGATTTGACCAAATAATTTTCCGAGTTGTTGTGAACGCAGCATTATTCACTAGGGTCTGTAGAACTATAGTGTCCTCCGTAATTATTGGGATAGTGACGTTTTGTTGTTGTTTTGGCTTTGTAATCCAGTGTTTTAAATTTGAGGGAATTTTTATCATCCATATCGGGTGAACCGTTTATAAATTACAGCACTTTTTGTACATAGTCCACACATTTTACGGTACCAAAAATATTGGTACAAATTCACTTATATGTATATTAAAGTAGTCAACAGTTTAGTATTTGGTTCCAAATTACTAGCACACAATGATTACAACAAGCATGTGACTCTACAAACGTTTTGGATGCATTTGCTGTTTGTTCTGGTTGTATTTAAGATTATTTTGTGCCCAATAGAAATGAATGGTAAATCATGTATAAATCACTCTTATTGTTAACAAGAATATAATATATTTCTTAACACTCCTATATTATTGTGGATGCTACCATGATTACGGATGGTCCTGAATGAACTGTGAATAATAATGAGTGAAAAAGTTACAGATGCACAAATATCATACCCCCCAAGACATGCTAACCTCTCACCATTACAATAACAGGGGAGGTTAGCATGTCTATGATATTTGTGCATCTGTAAATTTCTCACTCATCATTATTCGTGATTCATTCAGGACTATACGTACATTTTAGGCCTACTATAGTTCGGTGCCGTTGTACTCTGGAATACATTGTACATTAAACAGGATAACAGTACTACAAGAAACAGAGCGCTGCCTAACCTAAGTATAGGGGTCCCTAATGTAAACAGGATCTCTTTCCTCCCTTGTAAAAGCATATAAGACTGTCTCGCTTTAGCTTCTCCATGCTGTCCTACTTTAAAATTGAAACATACTATTGGCAACTTTTTTATTTATTTTGATGCACCAGTACATAGTATGCACATTTACATCACAATTTGGCACAGTGCATTATATATGACCGTTTTACAAACTTAATATCAAAACAGACAAAAGCTATGCCACTGATCTTACTATGTGCTTCGCAGGGTGAGCTTCCTGTTTGAAGCTTTCTGTGCCCCCCCCCCCCCCTTCTCTGCAGGGGTTTAGTAACAATAGTTTGGATTTTCACTTGTCAGACCAAGAAATAAATGCGTCAGGATTAAGTCTTCCCAGTTTGTTTGATGTCCCACTTTTTCAGAATTCGCCCTGTGTAATTTATAGGCCTACAGTGTATTACATTTATGATCAATGGAATATGTGGAGGAGAAAATGTTGCTGGGTATTTAGACCTCAGTCCCTCATGGAATTAAACCATATATAGATTCTACAGACCCTATTGAGTAATCCCAACCCCACTTTTACAGAAGCACATTTAAAAATAAATAAAAATTCAAGCCAATATGTAATTTATAGGCTTACAGTGTATCGCATTCGTACCAATGGAATGGGTGGAGTAAAAAAGTGCTGCTGGGTATTTAGACCACAGCCCCCCAAGAAATAACACCATATATAGGGGTCTCCCCAGTGGCGAAGAGGTCAAAGGCACTGCATTTCAGTGCAAAAGGTGTTACTACAGTCCCTGGTTCGAATCCAGGCTGTGTCACATCCAGCCATGATTGGGAGTCCCACAGGGCGGCACACAATTGACCCAGTGTCCTCCAGGATAGGCCATCATTGTAAATAATAATTTGTACTTAACTGACTTGCCTAGTGAAATAAAATAGACTCTAGTGCTAGATCAGTATGTTAATTTACTTTAGCTCCAACTATTTCGCAATGTGCTCCACATTATAATATTATTTATATTTTATAAAGTAGTAATCATCTTTAATTCCCCCCCCCCCCCCCCCACCCCGAAGTAGTTATCATTTTGTAACACTTTGCCAAGCTGCAAAAAATATTGATTTCGTGTCATACACATAGCGTTAAATTGCAGACTTTTATTTTGAAGGCAGAATCTGAAAACCGGAAGTCTTAATGCTGCTGCCCGGACGCTAATGTTGCTAACGTGATGTTAATGCTTGACGGGCAGAACGACGTTCTCTCGTGCAGATTAACACATTGTTAAATCCAGTTCAGCATTAATATATATTTTAGAAAATACGGAAGTAGTGTTTATTATTACTAGAACCCCAGAAATATGACATAATGATACGATAATATGCGTAATGTAGGCGGCCATGGAACGCTACCATTCTGTTCCGGTTTGCCCTCTAATATATACACCGCATCCAACCTCCCCCAAGTATGGGGTCTCTCTCTCTCTCTCTGCTGTAATTCCCTTCTCTCAAATACTGTATTGATACAGAATGTGACATAACCTCAGCCGTGTATGTTTGTGTGTCTATGTACTGTATGCATGTCCTTTTGCAACCCCAAATAATATATTAGTTAAAAGCCATACAATATCCACACACCCCATCCCCTAACCTTGAATGCTTGAATGCTCTATTTTAATCTGTATCACTCAGGGCAGGCAGGCCACTGACAGTGTCTTGCACGGCCAGAGGTGTTGTAATGCTTTTAGAGGTCGTTTGGGTGTTTTGGTGCAGGGCAGTGCAGAGTGTGCTGTTTCCAGCGGTGGAGGGATGCTGTGCTGTGTCAGGGCGTGGTGGTGATGGAGGAAACACTGTTCTGTCTGCTCTACCCGTTCTGTCTGCTCTGTCTGTTCTGTCCACTCTGTCTACTCTGTCTGTTCTGTCAGCTGATATGGAGCTCATTTGGTTTATGACTCACCCTCCTCTTGCCAGTAGCCTCTGCTGCTGTGGGAGACAGGCAGGCCACCTCTTAAAGGCACAGCAACAACAATGCTTAATTGAATAGAATAGAATAGTAGGTGTGGGTGACATTCAGATAAGCAGACAGTACAGTACGCACTTAACAGAACAATTACACACATGCATATTGCTCTATATAAATAAGGTAAACCAATAAGCCCTAACCAAACAGTTATTAAAATGTGTTCAGGTTGTTCTTTTAATGCAAACTTTGTCTAAAATCCAGTTTCTTCAACGATTGTGTTAAATGTAACAAGGTCCTTCTGCTGCTAAGGCATGCAAAGCTGCTGATCCTGGAAAGAGACCAGAACAACCAGTGGTTGTTGGTTAATGATCTGCGATTTCCAGTAATTAACTGAGGGAATATACCTTGGTTTTGTACAACTGTCATCATCAACCGAATAACGGACACACCTACTCCATCGTTTATGTTGCATGAGGCAGTCACTCATTGAGCACCACCTCAAGTGGTGCATCTGAAAATGTCAGGGGATGCACTTCATTGTTTATGTTTTTGTTGATGGTCCAGTCTTTGTTATGCACATCATGTTAAAGAGGATGGCACAATGTAAACCAACAAAGGCTTTCCATTATTTCAGTTAAAACCAGTGGTGTAAACCAAGGGTGTGTTCGTACATTCGAGTGCAGAATAACTGACAAATTTACAAACGCTAAACACCTGTTGAATATGGACGGTGTAAGTAAACGTTGACAAAAAAAGCGTAATTCAATTGTTGCCAGCAGCACAGTACCAGTCACCAACGCTCTGGATAACATGAACACAGCCTAACGAGCTCTGCTAAGGCGAGTAAAATGGCCCGAATGATGTGTTCTCTCAATTGTGTCTGGCAGTAGCTAGCAAGCTAGCCAACGTTAGCCAGTTAGCCTGGGTGCTTGACTGCTGTTTTGAAGTCAGAAAGCTCGGATCAACCCTACTCCTTACCCAGAGTGTCCAGTATGGATCTGAATGCTCTGAGAGTGAAACCCTCTGAATTTACAAACTGACAATCTGACAACTCTCTGAATTTACTAATGTACAGAGCACACTGAGCGCATTCCAGATTGAATTTACAAGTAAAAATACTTAGAAGTCGTTTTTGGGGCTATGTGTACCTTACTTTACTATTTATATATATTATTTTACATTTACATTTATTCCACTACATTCATCCATACATTTGCCCTGGCTCCCAATAGTACTCGTTACATTTCGAATGCTAACAGGACAAAAAAATTTACAATTCCTGCACTTATCAGGAGAAAATCCCTGGTCATCTACTGCCTCTGATCTGGCGGACTCACTAAACCAAAATGCTTCGTTTGTAAATTATGTCTGATTGTTTGAGTGTGCCTCTGGCTATCTGTAAATAAAAAAATAACAAGAAAATTGTGCCTTTGCTTTATATAATCAATTTACATTTATTTATACATACTTAAGTATACTTTCAGACTTTTACTCATGTAGTTTTTATTGGGTGACTTGAGTCATTTTCTATTAAGGTGTCTTTACTTTTACTCATGTATGACAATTGGGTTGTTTTTACACCACTGGGTAAATCTTCCACCTTCTGGCTTCCGGTTTCTACCACTAAAACCCCGTGGCATCCGTCGCCTAGCAACGAAATGTCTCACTTTCCAAACAGACGTTGCTAACGGCATTTAGCTAACGTTAGCTAACAGGTTAGCTGAAAACCTGTAGACTAGCTAGGTACTGACTGCCCGCAGACTTCAACAACAGGTAAGAAATGGTTAACGATTCAAATGGTTATTAGGAAGGTTATTAGGAATTTGTATGTTTAAAGTAATGACTAAAGTATTCCACCCTGAAACTGTGTAATGTGTGAAATGTATTAGAATTATAAGATTGTCATTCTAAGAATGTGTGTGCATAGGACAACGTATGACTAGGACAGTATGTTACTATTTGGCAAAATAGGCAGGATGTAGTTAAGACAACAAAGGAGAAGAGGATCTACAGACTATTTGTGACAGTTGTAAAACTGACAACAGGAGGGTGGTTCCCCCCCCCCCCAGGGAGGGGAGAAACTGATAGGCTTGCAGGAGATTAGGAAACATGTGGCAGACAGTAAAAAAGTACAGCCCCCTAAAGCAGGGTGGGTTTTTTTAACTGATGTGTGTGTGTATAAAAGATGGGCCCTGAACTTAGAGGGCTCTCTGAATAAAGAACTGACCATTGTAAGCTGGGACTCTGTCTGTTTCTCAGATCTGAAGCCTTACAACCTTCAGGATACATATATAGTTATAAAAGAGTTCAGTTAGAACATTGAGATATAAATTCTCGTGACAGAAGGTCATCATAAATTACCATTTGGACGTCCAGTGTAATTAGCATGCTGTATTGCAACATTACCTGTTCTGTGTAAGTCAGTGCTTGCCAAAGTTGACACCCCTGTAAACACTGACCGCATATAATAACGGGTAAATACGTTTGCTAAAATAAAGGCGTGGTTTATTGTTACAGGATGGGGAAGAAAGTGAAGAAAGAGAGTGAGCCTCCATCTAAGGATGTGGTAAGAAGATTAGGATAATGTTGCTGTTGTGATGAGGCCAATTTAATGAGAAGTCAAACTCTCTCTTTTCTCTCTTTTTCTCTAGTTTGACCCTCTGCCGATTGAGAGTAAGAAGGCAGCTACTGTGGTCCTCATGCTCAATTCCCCTGAAGAGGAGGTTTTGGCAAAAGCTTGCGAAGCCATCCACAAATTTGCAGAGAAAGGTATTTTCTTTACCATTGATGTTCATGTTGGTGAGAGGATCAACATCATAGCAGTATGGTATATTTTCTTCTTTGAAGTAATCACATTATCTGAAATAACTGGACTGTGGAAACCTATGTAATGAAGGTGATATGCTAATTTGACCCTGGACCAAAGCTTGGGAGCAGTTTACCTACTGAGCATAAATAAATCTCTCTCTCTCTCTCTCTCCCTCTCTCTCTCTCTCTCTCTCTGTCTCTGTCTCTGTCTCTGTCTCTGTCTCTGTCTCTGTCTCTGTCTCTGTCTCTCTCTCTCTCTGTCTCTCTCTCTCTGTCTCCCCCTGGTGACAGGTGATGAGAACAGGAGTTCTCTGCTGGGGCTGGGGGCGGTGGAGCCTCTGTCCCACCTCATCTGCCACGAAGACAAGCTGGTCCGCCGCAATGCCTTCATGGCCCTGGGGGTCATGGCTGCCAACAGTAACGACCCCTCCCCTAACTACTGCTGTAGGACAGTAACTACTGATATAGGAGTAGTAACACAACACACAATGCAAAATCATTTTTTTAGGGTCGGTCTGGAGTCTGTTCACAGTCTGTTCAGTTGTGACTGAAGACAGGATTGTGGCCATACACATTGGGTAACTTCTGTTTCTGCTGTCTTTGAAAGGGGATGTAAAAAGACTTCTGAAGAAACTGGATGTCATTCCTTCCATCATCGGAAAGCTGACACCTGAAGGTATACTCTGGCTGGGTGTTTGGTGTTTGGTGATTCATATGTTAAATCATTGTGATGTTTCATTGTATCTGTCTGTCTATATCTGTGTGTACCTGTGTAT
This sequence comes from Thymallus thymallus, assembly GCA_023634145.1. NCBI lineage: Eukaryota > Metazoa > Chordata > Actinopteri > Salmoniformes > Salmonidae > Thymallus > Thymallus thymallus. The sequence goes on along the minus strand of CM042417.1, from coordinate 5,735,304 downwards.
GTGTGTATTCCTGTGCCAGAGGATGTTGTGGTTCATGAGTTTGCCACCCTGTGCCTGGCCTCCCTGTCGGTGGACTTCAGCTGTAAGATCCAGATCTCGGACCAGGAGGGTCTAGAGCCACTTATACAGCTTCTATCCAGCCCTGACCCTGATGTCAAGAAAAACTCTGTGGAGTCTATCTACAACCTGGTGCAGGTGTGTGTGTGACCGACGGGGCTTGAAACCAAGTGTCCTGCTCGCCACAAGACTGTGTTAGCCTGCTGAACTAAAGCCCCATGTTACATGTGTGTAGGACTTCTCCAGCCGCGTGGCAGTGCGTGAGCTAAATGGTGTCCCCCCGCTCCTGGAGCTGTTGAGATCTGAGTTCCCGGTCATCCAGCAGCTATCTCTGAGGACGCTGGTGATCGTAACCATGGATACCGACACACGAGCCACCTTCAGGGAAGAGCAGGGCTTTGACAGGCTGCTGGACGTCCTCTGCAACAAGGTCTGTGTGGCTCGGACCCACCTGTGGCAAATATATTGATCACGTACTTGGAAGTACCTGTAAAGTATTTGAGGTGCTCTTGATCAAGCTTGCACTTTTGGGACAATTCTATTGAATTAATTCTACCAGGTAACAAAATCAAGTGTGAATTAATTTGACTCCTGCCTTTTGTTTGTGTCCTGTAGGAGTTCAGTGATCTGCATGTAGAATCCCTCCAGGTGGTATCTAACTGTCTGGAGGACAGAGACAGTCTCCAGCTGATCCATGAGACTGGAGGTCTCCAGAGGTTACTACAGTTCATCACCACTCCCACCGTGCTGGACATACAGACAAACGCTGTCAAGGTCATCTACAGGGTGGCTCAGAGCTGTAAGGGCTAAGTGTGTGTGTGTGTGTGTGTGTATTTTAATAAGTGTGTGAGTGTTCACCCTTTCCCTACCCCCCTCCCACCCCAAATCATTGACTCTTTCTCTCTCTCTTTTTGTCTCTCTCTCCCTCAGCGGAGAACCGCAAGCTGCTCCATGAGCAGGACATAGAGCGGTCTCTGGTGAAGCTGCTGTCTCTAGAGGGTGACAGTGTGAGGACTGCTACCTGTCAAGCTGTCGCTGCCATGAGTCTACACCTGGCCAGCAAAGACGCTTTCAGAGACCTAGGTGAGACACACACACAAGCGTGTGCAAACACACACCGACACACACCGTGGCCCTAACCCTAAACTTTTGTTGTGTCCAGACGGTATCCGTGCGGTGGTGCAGCTGTTGGGTAGTGAGGGGGGCGAGGTGAGGGAGGCAGCAGCCCAGGCCCTGTCTAGCCTTACAAACAGCAACCAGCTCAACGCATAGTGAGTTTCATACACACCCAATGTACTGTATAGCCTTCTCTCTTTTGATAATTAGTGGGTATCGGCCTAATTTAGCCCTGCATGCATTATTTGGTCTCTCTGCCTCTCTCTCTCTACCTCTTTACTTCACTGCCTCTCTCTCTCTACCAATCTACAGCTCCCTACCTCTCCACCTCTTTACCTCTCTACCTCTCTCTCTCTGCCTTTCTCTCTCTCTACCTCTCTCTCTCTCTACCTCTCTCTACCTCTCTCTCTCTACCTCTCTACTTCTTTCTCTCTCTCTCTCTCTCTCTGCCTCTCTACCTCTCTCTCTGCCTCTCTGCCTCTCTACCTCTCTCTCTGCCTCTCTGCCTCTACCTCTCTCTGCCTCTCTACCTCTCTCTCTGCCTCTCTGCCTCTCTACCTCTCTCTCTGCCTCTCTGCCTCTACCTCTCTCTCTCTCTACCACTCGACCTCTCTCTCTACTTCTTTACCTCTCTGCCGCTCTACCTCTGTCACTCCCTCAGTGTTATGTATAAGGTGGATGTGATGATGTCTCACTCTGTGTCTGTGTGTCTGTGTGTGTGTGTGTGTGTGCGTGTCTGTGTGTGTGTCAGTGCTGTCTATGAGGCTGAGGGAGATGAGGGTTTGGTTCAGCAGCTCCATGACGTTGTTCCCAGTGCGGTGGCTCACGCTGCAGCCGTCCTCACCAACATGGCCGAACAGGAAGTCCTCCGCTGCAGCATCCTGTCCCACGGGGCCATGGCTGCCCTCCTTGAGCCGCTGCAGTCTGCGGACACAAACACCCTGGTTCGAGCCACGCAGGCCCTCGCCGCTCTCGCCTGTGATGCTGAGGGACGGGCAGACGTGAGTGTGTCTTTGTCCGTAGTGTTGGTGTTTCAGACCTGGATCAAATATTTGTCAAATTCTTAAACTGCACATAGTTTGCCTGTGGAACCAATGGAATAGTACCAAAAGTGCAAACTCCAACTCCTTCCTCTCATTCCATCTCTTACTGTTGTTTAGCTGAGGAATGCGGGAGGCCTTGTCCCATTGGTCCAACTGCTACGGTCCAATCACAAGGAGGTACGTCGCAATGCATGCTGGGCCATCAGCGTGTGCGCCAACGATGAGCCCACTGCCGTGGAGATGTGCAAGCTGGGGTGAGTGTGTTTGTATGTGAATAGCACAGATTGCATAATGAAATGCTGTTGTGATTATAATCTCTAGAGAGGTAGTAGTGTTTAAGTGGTGATCCACGGGAGAGATTTACTAAAAAGCCAGCAGATGGCAGTATTGCTCTGTTCAATTTAGTGTCAGCTCTGAAGGTGTGTGTGTTGTGTTGTGTATGACAATGTGTGTTTGGTGTTTTTGTCCGTGCGTGTGTATCTGTGTGTGTGTCAGGGCCCTGGACTTGTTACAGGCGATCAACGGCTCAGCTAACCGTAGGAATAAGTTCAGTGAGATTGCTCTACAGAGACTGCTGGACTCCAACCTGTCTCTCAAATACAGCCTGACCAACACACTGGCCTCCACAGACATCACTATGGACGGCTTCTACGACCCCGGACAGGTAGGGTTGTGTGTGTGTGTGGGTGTTACATCCTTCTCAGCACTTACGCTTGCCTTGTGCTTCTCTCTCTCTCTCTCTGTGTCTCTGTCTCTGTCTCTCTCTCTCTCTTTCTCTCTCTCTCTCTCAGGTTCGTTTGGGCCAGAGGGTGTTGACTTTAGAGGATCTGTCTAAACAGCCAGTCAACCAGCGACGGCCTGTCATTGCTATTAACGCCAAACCCCTCGACACGTGAGTATGATTATTGATTATTGTTCACACCAACCCAACTACATACATACATATATATATATATATATATATATATATATATATATATATATATATATATATATATATATATATATATTTATGAAAAATGAGTTTTAATGACTAACCTAAGTGTATGTAAACTTCCGACTTCAACTGTATATATATATACATTAAAACTCATTTTAATGACTAATTTTAATGATTGAAACTCATTTTTCAATCACTCCACAGATTTCATGTTAACAAAATATAGTTTTGGCAAGTCAGTTAGGACATCTACTTTGTGCATGACACAAGTAATTCTTCCAACAATTCTTTACAGATGCTTCATGGCTTTAGAAGCTTCTGATAAGCTAATTGACATCATTTGAGTCAATTGGAGGTGTACCTGTGGATGTATTTCAAGGCCTACCTTCAAACTCAGTGCCTCTTTGCTCGACATCATGGGAAAATCAAAAGAAATCAGCCAAGACCTCAGAAAGAAAATTGTAGACCTCCACAAGTCTCGTTCATCCTTGGGAGCAATTTCCAAATTCCTGAAGGTACCACGTTCATCTGTACAAACAATAGTACGCAAGTATAAACACCATGGGGCCACGCAGCCTTCATACCGCTCAGGAAGGAGACGCGTTCTGTCTCCTAGAGATTAACGTACTTTGGGGCGAAAAGTGAAAATCAATCCCAGAACAACAGCAAAGGACCTTGTGAAGATGCTGGAGGAAACAGGTACAAAAATATCTATATCCACAGTAAAACAAGTCCTATATCGAGATAACCTGAAAAGCCGCTCAGCAAGGAAGAAGCCACTGCTCCAAAACCGCCATAAAAAAGCCAGATTACGGTTTGCAACTGCACATGGGGACAAAGATTGTACTTTTTGGAGAAATCATGCTGTGGGGGTGCTTTGCTGCAGGAGGGACTGGTGCACTTCACAAAATAGATGGCATCATGAGGAAGGAAAATTATGTGGATATATTGAAGCAACATCTCAAGACATCAGTCAGGAAGTTAAAGCTTGGTTGCAAATGGGTCTTCCAAATGGACAATGACCCCAAGCATACTTCCAAAGTTGTGTCAAAATGGCTTAAGGACAACAATGTCAAGGTATTGGAGTGGCCATCACAAATCCCTGACCTCAATCCTATAGAACATTTGTGGGCAGAACTGAAAAAGTGTGTGCGAGCATGGATGCCTACAAACCTGACTCCGTTACACCAGTTCTGTCAGGAGGAATGGGCCAAAAATCACCCAAGTTCTTATGGGAAGCTTGTGGAAGGCTACCCGAAACGTTTGACCCAAGTTAAACTGACCTAAGACAGGGAATTTTTACTAGGATTAAATGTCAGGAATTGTGAAAAACTGAGTTTAAATGTATTTGGCTAAGGTGTATGTACACTTCTAACTGTGTATATATATATATATATATATATATATATACAGTACCAGTCAAAAGTATGGACACACCTACTTATTTAAGGGTATTTTTGTTTATTTTTACAATTTTCTACATTTGAATAGAATAATAGTGAAGACATCAAAACTATGAAATAATACATAATGTAGAAACCAAAAAAGTGTTGCAAAATCCAAAATATATTTTATATTTGAGATTCTTCAAAGTAGCCACCCTTTGCCTTGATGACAGCTTTGCACACTCTTGCTTGACATTCTCTCAACCGGCATCACCTAGAATTATTTTCTAACAGTCTTGAAGGAGTTCCCACATATGCTGAGCACTTGTTGGCTGCTTTTGCTTCACTCTGCTGTACAACTCATCCCAAACCATCTCAAATGGGTTGAGGTCGGGTGATTGTGGAAGCCAGGTCATCTGATGCAGCACTCCATCACTCTCCTTCTTGGTCAAATAGCCCTTACACAACCTGGAGGTATGTTGGGTCATTGTCCTGTTGAAAAACAAATGATAGTCCCACTAAGCGCAAACCAGATGGGATGGCGTATCACTGCAGAATGCTGTGATAGCCATGCTGGTTAAGTGTGCCTTGAATTCTAAATAAATCACTGACAGTGTCACCAGCAAAGCACCATCACGCCTCCTCCTCCATGCTTCACGGTGGGAACCACACATGCAGAGATCTTCCTTTCATCTACTGCATCAGACCAAAGGACAGATTTCCACTGGTCTAATGTCCATTGCTCGTGTTTCTTGGCCCAAGCAAGTCTCTTTTTCTTATTAATGTCCTTTAGTAGTGATTTCTTTGCAGCAATTCGACTATGAAGGCCTGATTCACACAGTCTCCTCTGAACAGTTTATGTTGAGATGTGATGTTACTTGAACTCTGTGAAGCATTTATTTGGGCTGCAATCTGAGGTGCAGTTAACTCTAATGAAATGATCCTGTAAGCAGAGGTAAATCTGGGTCTTCCTTTCCTGTGGCGGTCCTCATGAGAGACAGTTTCATTATAGTGCTTGATGGTTTTTACGACTGCACTTCAAAGTTCTTGAAGTTTTCCGGATTGACTGACCTTCATGTCTTAAAGTAAGGATGGACTGTTGTTTCTCTTTGCTTACTTGAGCTGGTACTGTATATACAGTATATATATACAGTACCAGTTAAATGTTTGGACACACCTAGTCATTCCAGGGTTTTTCTTCATTTGTAGTATTATTTTTTTTTTTTTTTTGCTTTGTTATTATGGGGTATGGTGTGTAGCTTGATGACTTTTTTTTAAAGGCTGTAACGTAACAAAATGTGGAAAAAGGGAAGGGGTCTGAATACTTTCCGAATGCACTGTATGTCAATCTACAGTATGTGCTTGGAGATGTTTTTGTTATCTGACCAGAGTGAGAATGGAAGTTTGTGTGTGTTTGTTAACTTTACTGTACCTGTCCTGCAGGGTGTCAGTGGATCAGTCAGAGGAGAGACAACAGGACAGCCCCACCGAGACTCGCACCGCATCTGTACTCAGCAACAAGGGCACCACTAGGACCCCCAGGTGTGTGTGTGTGTGTGTGTGTGTGTGTGTGTGTGTGTTAGAACTGAAGTACAATCCATTCAATCAAATGTATTTTATAAAGCTCTTTTTACCCAGCGTAAAACCTCAAAGAGAAAACAATGCCGATTTAGAAGCACAGTGGAACCTAGAAAAAGAGGAGCCTGGCTCTGAGGGTGGCCAGTCCTCTTCTGGTAGTATGTATGTTAAATAAAACATCTCCCCGTCTTCCTGTAGTAAAGGGAAGAGTAAAGGGCGAAAGGAGGAGGAGAAACTGAGAGATGAGGATGACAGTAAGCCCCAGCAGGAGGTAGCCACGGCAACAGAAAAGCCGTGGATGCTTCCTTATGATGCTGCGTTCCACGCCCTGGTTACTGAAGCCACCAAGACCATCCTCCCGCTGCGTGTGGAGAGTGAGCAGTACAGCGCCTTAGCCAGGTCAGAAAGACAGCACTGAAATAACCTACAAATAATCAACTGACAACCAATACACAACCTCAAAATACTAACACACATCTAAGAATAAGCTACCCACAACTAACACACAACCCCACTAACAGGCAGTTTCTTTATAATTGGTTGTGACTGCTGCCACTCAGCCCCAATCTGCTGTGTGATTGGCTGTTAGGCTGGTGAGTGAGGTGATGGGTGGGGCGGTAGAGGTGGACAGACAGCATGAATTCCTTTGGGAGCTCCCCCTCAGCGAGCTACGCTACGAACTACAGTCCAACATCATCCCCATCGGACAGATACGCAAGGGAACCTACTACCACAGAGCTCTGCTTTATAAGGTGGGTAGTGCACTCCCCTCTCTCTCTCTCTCTCTCTCTCTCTCTCTCTCTCTCTCTATCTCTCTCTCCCTCTCTCCTATTCTTGTCCCTAACTCCTCTCTCTCCCCAGGTTTTGGCTGACCGTATAGGTGTGAGTTGTAGCCTGGTGAGAGGGGAATATAACCGGGCGTGGAATGAGGTCCTCCTCTCAGTTGGGACGCCTCACTACCCAGGGTGCCAACCCCAGCCCAGAGCTCACCTGGTGGACCTCATACACCAGCCTGGCAGGCTGCTGAGAGCCAATACACCCCAGGCTATACAATACCAGACTATATAACCACACGTTAAAATACACTCTATAACTATACAATACCAGACTATATAACCACACAATAAAATCCACTTTATAACTACACAATACCATACCTTATCAACTGTCTGAACTAGAATATGCAGCTATCCCATTCTTTCTTTGTGCAGTTATTTTACCCAGAATACACTGTTGCCAATTTAAAGTATCACATGGATTTCTGATTCTCAGCGTCTTACTCTAGTAATGTTGGGTAATGTATTGTCAAGAACTGGGAACTCGCATGAAAACCCAACTTAAACTCAGTTTATGACATCAGTGATCTTCAGGTCGGAAAGTGGACGTTCTTTTAACCAGAGAATAATTGTTGTAATGATAAGACTTCGCTGTAACGTTGTTCCAGACTGTCATATAGAGAAAAACGAGCACAGATGCGTTACTATCAGGGCTCCACCATTAACACAGAGAAGTATTGTTTCTAGCCCAAACAGTTTAAAAGATATGACACATATTACAGGGGCTAAATATTTTATTCTCCCTATAATAGACAGTGGATTGGCGGGACGCATTTTACATTCATAAACCATCATTTGGCGGGCAGTTCTAAAACTACTGTAAGGTATAATTATCGGTCTTAGGCATTAATACCATAAGTCTGCCATGCAACCTGCCATTGTTTTTGTGTAAACTATGTTTAAGCAAGGATTAAGGCCTACTTCAATGTATAAGTTAAGAAAGCAGAAACTGTGTGGTTAATTAAATAAAGTGAGGCTAGTGATGCATGCAAGAAGAATGTTTCACAGGCTAGAGAGTTAGCTACATGAGAGACCACTAAGTACTGAAAGTGCAACAACTGGAACTGAACGTGCGATCATGTCCTTGACACCACCTGCAAAGCTACGAGATAACAACGACGCCTGACAATAGGAGTGCGTCACGGGGCTGGGACCAGCCTGAACGCCAACGTTAGGCTGAGTAAGTCTAAACCACACTCAGCCTCTACTCTGACAGGCCAGCAGCGAGCGGGAACTATTCTGTCGGGAGTATTTGAGGAAGAACAAAGCATGTGACACCCAGTTCTCTGAATGCCCTGCGTGGTATTTCAGTGAGCCCGTATACGAACTCTCATATTTACCATTTAAGCATTTGCATTAATAAAATACTAGACTAAAATAGACACTGAGTAATGATGTCTTTTGTTCCAATACCAGATTTGAATTGACGCAATCTAACACTACTCTGGGGCCATTTGTTTACACCTTGTTCAGTCATGTTACCTCATTAGCTAGCTAATGACCTGGTTACTTAACCAGTATATCCAAACATTTGGGGGCACAGAAAGAAAGGAAAGGGGATAGCTTCTTCAGGAAGTCAATGATCATGGTCGCGCTACCCTGCTCAGACGTGGGGACCTGGTGTCCAAGTAGGAACTATGTGTGTGGAAAACATGTAATCACAGGTAAGACAATAAACATGTTTAGTATAGTCCATTTGTGTTGTTTCTCTTGTTACGTGGCTGCTAGCACCATCACGAAAAGAGCATGAGGGAAGCCCTACAATATCAGGTTGTTCTAAGTAGTGAGAATGCTTGGGAGCAGGCAATGTTGAAAAGTAATCCTTAGACATGTTGTACTTTTCTTAAATGTAGTTTTACACAGCAGATTTAAATAACAACAAGCTTGATGATGAGTTGGTTATTTGTGTAGTGCTAGGGCAAAAAAAAACAACGTGCACCCAAGGGTTCCCCTGGACCGAGTTAGGGAAACCCTGACCTAGGTTACCACAGGTTGTTTTCCCCACAGGCCGCGACGTTCTATCTAATACCGACTGGGACTAGAACACATGATGCGGTTAGCTGATACTTAAAATACCTATCCAGGCGTTGTAAGATCTGGTATGCGTCGACAACACCTTGGCACAGCAACGCGCCCCATCATAGCAAAATGATGAATGAATGGCAGGGTTCGAGGGGATCAAAACCGCAATGCATCATGGTTAAATTGTGACTTACTGATCTACAAATAATATTGAATCATTATTTATTATGCAAGGGTGTTTGTAGATCAGGCAGTCGCCTGCAGTCGTTTTGACTGTTAGTCAGGGACCAAAAAGGAACTCGTTGGGGCGTTCAAAGTCTTCAATGAACTCAGATTAGGTCAAAGCAGCGCAGATGCCAACAGGCTGCACTTGACTTCGATACAGACACATGTTGCGCGCAGGACTGGAGCGCACAGCCTCAAACTGCAGGAGAAAACATGTCTCGTTGTATCGTCCGACTGGCTGCCAAGTCCGTGTTATTGCCCAAGATCAGAGTTCCTGCTTTCTTCCGCCCTGTCTCCACTAGTTCAGGTATGAGCTATTCTGTTAGAGTCGAATAAGGCTTTATAGAATGGAATTACATAGTTTGCGTCTGGATAGGCTAGTTTATTGACAATTAATATTACGTTTATTCGATAATATTTTAATAGGTCCTATTCATAGACTATTCATAGTCTTTCTATAATTTAAAAGAAATAAACAAGTGTTTTTGGTTCTGTTATGTAAGTGGTTGATGCAGAATAGACCAGTGGAAGTTGCCAAAGAGCCATCTGTTACAGGCCTACATTTTTCCTGGGGACACATTTGTTCCAAAGAGCAGAAACCCATTGTGTTCGAAACTTAGTAGCTTACAGTGGGAAAATTAAGAGCTAAAATACTTTATTTTTTATGACAAATAAACAATATACAACAAACGCTCACCAAATGTTGCTTATCAATCTGTGTGTGTGTGTTACAGGCTTGCGATCACTGATTCGTTATGATACGACGACAGACTGGCAGAAGAAACTGACCTCTGAACAGTATGTGGTCACGAGGGAGAAGGGGACAGAGATGGTGAGTCACACACGTACATGAACACACACATACACACATGAACACATGCGCACTCACACATATGGCGCCAGTCCTCAGCATCAATGACCATGGACTGACAATTCATAAACATCAATGGGTTCAGTGTGTAGGTTTGTATGGACTTTGTTCTTTTTTTATAGTCTTCCTCAGTGTGGAAGATAGGAGCAGTTGGTTAAACAATGACATACAGTATGGGCTCCCTCTCGTCACCTTAATTTGCACTGATCTGAAAACACAGGCTAGGTTAAAGCAACATGGTGGAAAAAAAGACAAGATACAGTGTGCCTACTCTGTGTATGTGTCCTCAGCCTTTCAGCGGTCTCTATCTGAACCATAGTGAAGTGGGGATGTACCACTGTGTGTGCTGCGACACTCCCCTCTTCAGGTAACCATCTTGCCTCCCTATAACAACTGGTCACACTTCACTCTAACCCCTAACATCTTAATTTGGACCTTTCTGTAATCCTAACCCGAATATGAGCATTTAGACGAGGTCTCTTACTAGACTTGTCTCTCTCCTCTCTAGCTCAGAGGCGAAGTATGACTCGGGCACGGGCTGGCCAGCGTTCAAAGAGGCTCATGGGACGTGGGAACGCGATGAGAGCCTCGCATCCATCATCCGTCGCCCTGACAACACCCTGGGTAGCGCAGAGACAGAAGTCGTCTGTAAACATGTGAGTTGCATTCTGGGTAATCATACTATTGTGTACTTCAGGTGTTAGTGTGTGGGGGTGTTTGTGTTCTGTCTCCTCTAGTGTGTGTGCATCGTTACAGTGTGACGCCCATCTGGGTCATGTGTTTGAGGATGGACCAGACCCCACAGGACAGAGGTTCTGCATCAACAGCGTGTCTCTCAACTTCAGGCCCAGAGGACCCAGACCTGGAGACCAGTAGAACCTTCAAACTTAAGGGCCAGTAGAATGCAACAGGACCCAATATCTGGATCCCTGACCTGAGATCTCTGCATCAGGAATACTGTTTTTATATGTGTATCTTTCTGTAACTAATCATAGATGAGCTTGTGGCCTATATTCACCTGGCTGTGTGGTCTTCCCAACCCTAGATACAACTACTGTACAGTGTATGTTAATAGTCACATTTTGTCTGTGAAGGGTTTTTCAATCACGTTCACTGGGTATCTGAGAGTTAACTGCTTCTAAGTGACAGGTGGTCATTATGAGGTGACGTCACTAAAGCTGCTGTAGGTCCCATGACAACAAAGTCTGAAATTAGAAATTAATTCTAATATTTTCTCTAGAACCAAAACGAAACCCCTGTTGTTGCTCAGCAGGACGAGGTTTAAAAACCACTGATGAACCACAACGGACCGAAGATTTAGGGTTTCATTCCTGGGCAAGTCCTGGGCACTGAACACCAGGGATTAATGTCTGCTGTTGTGTATAGTTAGTATGTGTCTGTGCTTGAACTTCAGGGTTCTATGCAGTCTACGCCAACGGAGCCAACGGATGTCCATTTGCGTTGCGGCAGAATTTTAGAACACAACGCAAATGGACCTCCTTTGGCTCTGTGTAGAACCCTTTACTGTCACTTGAGCCATTCAACATGGAGCATATTCTGTCAATAAAACATATATTTTTTTGTTTTCTTCATCTTGCCTGCTTTGGATTGTGTTCTATTGTGCTCTGTTGACAAAAACAAGTCTAGAGTCTAGTGTGTTCTAAAATGATCATAATACACTGGACAAATCAGCCGAGGTGTCAACCATGACACCCATCCATCCCAGGGGAGAGCAACTGCCCCCTCTCATTGAAGCCACACAGTTCAAGGCAGACCATACTGCAGGCATTGTTTGCAGAAAACAGGATCCCCCATTATAGTAGTGAATGGGAAAATGGCGATCTTGGTGGTCAATCTTCGTGTAGTAATTGCTTCTAATACACCAGATGTATGTACCAGATGTATTTTTAAACCACACACAGAAGAAGTTATAAGGATCATTTAGTTAGTAGCTAATGGCAGCCTGCAGTACCCCAGTTGGCTTTCAACTTGAGATACTCAATGAGAGTGGGCAGCACTGAGCTTGCCTGCTAAGTCACTTCCTGGTCTTCAAATGCGCTAGTAAGTCTTCACATAGGAATGGATGGTGTCACATGATCGATGGCTTTGTCCATTCATATGTACTATTGTTACAACAATGATATCACCATAGCTCCCTATCTGTCAGACACACACTGCCCTAATTGGTATGTGCAGCCCAATGCCTGTAAAGAGCCGTTAACTAAGCTCATCAAGAGGTCATCACAACCTTTCTCACTGTGTGTGTCAACACTTGTTCAGAAAGAGGTACCACAGAGAGAGTGAGGGTCGGACACAAGACCGAGGGATAAAGAGATTGAGAGAGGGGTTCTGGTATTACACTAGAAGTAATAATTTAGAAGCGATACATTTGATGCAGAAACCTGCCAGAACCAACCAGACTACACCAGAATGGTGAGAGAAACCTTGTAGGACAGAGAGAGTGAGGAAGGGACACCACTGCAGAAAACAGAATAAGAGATGTATTTGAGTGTTTTGGGGACAGTGCTAGGATGCCCGGGATGTGGCGGTGTGTTACCATGGTGATGTGTGTGTGTGTCGGTGGGGGGAGCAAAGAGTCGACCACGACCCCAGAGGACAGGTCGGCTCCATAGACTACACCCCCCCAGCTCCGAACATCGACATACAACAGGTAGGTACAGGAGTGTGTGTGTTCATGCAAACCTTAATAATTTACATGATGTCACAACTACAGCATATGAAAAAGAAAAGGAGAGCTGCACACTCTAGGAGCTCAGATGCAATAATTTAATAACCTAATAACCAACATTTCGACAGACAAGCTGTCTTCATCAGGGTATAAAGGGTACAACTACAGCATAAACACACAGTCATTAGTCAGTGGCGGACTTTCATTGTCAATGTTGAATTCCTTCTATATTGTGTGTGTACATGTGTTTGTTGTAGACGGGAGGGACGTGGTACCTGATAACTCTGAAGCCACCCTCCTCCCCAGACACCCTTCTCTCTGTTAGCACTAACACACACCTGTGAGTTACACTACTTTCTCTCTCTCTCTGTCTCTCTCTCTGTCTCTGTCTCTGTCTCTGTCTCTGTCTCTGTCTCAATTTCAATTTAAGGGCTTTATTGGCATGGGAAACATATGTATTTTCTCTCACTCTCTCTTACTCTCTATCTCTCTCTCTCACTCTCTCTGTCTCACTCTTTCCTTTTCTCCATATCACTCACTTTAAAAAAAATATACTGTATATCCACTGAATATCCAATATAAAACAAATTGTATCTCTGTTTATGGCGCATTCATGTAGTGAAATAACTTTACTCCTGTCAGGTCCTGACTAGAGTAAGATCTCTAGGCATCTCTATGGGGTCTGGAGGGTACTGTCAGGGCTTGAAAATAGGGGTGTCTCTGCACCTCTATGTTTTGGGTTTTTGTGTTGGTCCCCAATTAGAGGCAGCTGCATTACGTTGTCTCTAATAGGGGATCCTATTTAAGTTAATTATTGTGCTCACCTATATGTGGTTATTTGTTTGGGCATGTCGCACATCAGTTCCTGGTTTTGGTCTTGCGTTTGTTTTTGGACACAAATAAAAGGAATGTCTTCATTCTACTGCTCAGCGCCTTGGGTCCTTTATAAGAACCACACCAACTCCTTCATGCAGGGTATGTGGAAAGGTACTTGAATAACAATCAGTTATATAAAATGCATAAACAAGTTTATCTAACTGTTACCTAATTTAGAACACGTAGCCCAAATTCTATAGGCTATAGAAACAGATTTTCATGTAAATATATGGACATGCTCATAGCTTTTTCTCTAACTTTATTCAGTTCGTTCCCTATAGTCTTAACATTTCTATAACGCTCGTCTCCCAGATGTAGCCTGGAGGGGTCTGTTTTTAATTAAACTGTGGTATGACTCTGCAAACCACTAGCCCCAACTCTAAACATCCCAGAAAGGGTGTGTGTGTGTGTGTTATATAATTGACTCCCTCCCTACAAGACTCTGCCTGCCTCCTTCAGAAAAAGAGTTCAGAGAAGTTATGTATCCCTGGAAGTTATGTACCATTCAGAGTTCTATATCCTCCAGGAGTAATGTATCCTTAAGGAGGAATTCACCACAAACCCCATTGTTACATGATCTCTGTGAACCCATGTTCTGTCCTGCACACTGTTAAATGTTGTGACAGACAGAGGAATTTTACAACTTCATTTCAATTTCACATGTTGCAGCCCTGAAGGGTATGGGGTTAACATGAGGAATATGCTTTACCTCACTCTGAGGACACTGCATATATGTGTTGGTGCATTCAGGTGTGTCTCTTCATGCTTACATGTGGATTTTAGGTTGGAGGTTGTTGTGACCAGGACGTTTGCTAAATAGGTCAGTTATATCATTGTGGGGGTAGATGGAGGAGAGGAGAGGATTTCAGGGTGGAGGAGAGGAGCAAATCATTATGCTTACTTGTGCAGTTGTGTAAGTTTGAGATTTACATATCTTTGAGGGGTGGGACTAACTGGAAGGAAGGGGAGAGGTGAGGAGAAGGAAGGGGAGAGGTGAGGAGCAGAAAAGGGAGGGGTAGAGGAGAATATAAGGACACTCAGTCAGCTCCCACCTAACTAATTTTCCTCCTCACACACATCCCGGAGAGTCGAGCCGTCACACACAGATCTGTAACCATGACGCTGAGGATAATGGGAGTTCTGCTGTGCGCTACGCTGGTCGCCTGCGTTGATGTTATGCCTCAGAAAGACTTCAACCTGGAGAAGGTGAGAGAACGAAAGAGAGAGAGACTGAGAGAATTGAGAAAACAAATGAGAGTCTACAACAAGTAAAAAGTTGAGGAGAGATTCTGGGGTGGAGGAGGCTCAGAGTAGAGAGATGACCGTGATTCATCTGCCATGACTATTGAATCAATTTACATTGTGAGAATGAATGAATTGTGGTTCTTCTTATCTCTCTTCCAAGATGGCTGGTAAGTGGTGGGTTGTGGGCTATGCCACCAACGCACAGTGGTTTGTGAACCGTAAGGCTGGCATGAAGATGGGCACTTCCAAGATCCTTCCCACTGCCGGAGGAGACCTGGACATCAGCAGCGCCAAGACGAAGTGAGTGTATATGTTTGTGTGTGTTTGTGTGTGTCCATTTCACTCATACTGATGAGGGTCTTTCTCTCTTTCTCTCTCAGCGCTGATGGTTCTTGCTGGAGGATGAACGATCTGGCCAAGAAGACTGACATCCCAGGCCGCTTCACCTTCACCAGCCAGCGTGAGTACACACACACACACACACACAGCCAACTGTACTACATATCTCTAACCTCCCTCCTCTCTTTCTCCCTCTCTCAGGTTGGAACAGTGAAAATGACATGCGTGTGGTAGCTGTCCAGTATGATGACTTTGCTCTGGTCCACACCATCAAGACCAAAGGCGGAGTAACTTACGTTCTCAACAAACTCTTCAGTAAGTGTCTGGCTGTCTTAATGTCTGACATTAGTTCAAGACCTTTAGATTCTCATGTTTTTATGTCGTTGGGTTAAATGTAGAAGACACATTTCAGTTGAATGTTGTACAACTGACTAGTATTTCCCTTTCTTTATTAATCACAGTTACACTTTGGTCTCTGTTAACCTGGTTGTGTTGTGTTAACCTGGTTGTGTTGTGTTAACCTGGTTGGGTTGTGTTAACCTGGTTGTGTTGTGGTTGTAGGTCGTACTCCAGAGGTCAGCGCAGCTCTGCAGAATAAGTTTAGGCAGTTCTCTCTGGATACAGGAATCCTCTCTGAGAACATTGTTATCCTGCCCAATAACGGTATGACAATATACACAGATGTACAATATTACTATGGTGATCAGATACGTATGAATGTGCTTCACTAGTAGAAATCATCTGGTCTTTTCTCCATCCTCTCTGTTGCAGGTGAATGTACCGAGGCATAAATTGTTGCTCGTCTCCCGTCTCCCTCTACTCCTCTTCCACTGGCCTCTGTCTCCATTTCACGTCCAAACTCTTTTCCTGGAAGAAGACTGCAAACCCCAACCGTCCCTCCCCCGGCAGAACAAACCTCTTCACCTTGAACTCCCCACTATTCCAATGTACCACATTTCTTGTTGAAATAAAGAATGTTTAAAAACATACACATGATCCCTACTGCCACATTGGTTGGTGTCTTCATATTTAGAGTTGATTATGATGGGGAAGGAGGGATTCTCTTGGGTTGAGTCATCGTAATTAGAATGGCGAGTGCTTGAGTAAATGTATGGTCTACTCTGCCATCTACTGGTAGAAGCAGAGAATGACATGACATCCCATTCCTTCAGTCACAAGGAAATATAATTATTAATGTTTTATATAAACCGGTCACAGCATGTAGTATTCATTTAGAGCTGGCCTAGCTATATCAGAGGTAGAGGGAATAATTAATAAAAACAATTTTGATTAACATTCATAATAACATAAAAATATATATTTAGGGATTTATACCACAAAATTAAAATGATTTTCAGTCAATTCAATACAACTCAATATTAACAAAATAAACAATGCATAGTAAATATATATTTATCAAGTAGATTATAGTAATTTATATGGGGGGAAATGGAATAAAAATGTTGTGGCTCATGGATTTAAAAATAACCATAGATTCAGGTACATCCAAATATAACAAAGTTAATGTGTCTACTTAACAAATAGCTTCCCAGGCGTTGCCTTCCTTCTTAGAGCAATTCATAACTGAGACAAACACAAATAACGTCCTACAGTATCATCTCTAAGTGTCCTGTTCCAGCCTTATAGACAGAGGCTCTAAGTGTCCTGTTCCAGCCTTATAGACAGAGGCTCTAAGTGTCCTGTTCCACCCTTATAGACAGAGGCTCTAAGTGTTCTGTTCCAGCCTTATAGACAGAGGCTCTAAGTGTTCTGTTCCAGCCTTATAGACAGAGGCTCTAAGTGTCCTGTTCCACCCTTAAAGACAGAGGCTATACGTGTTCTGTTCCACTGTTATAGACAGAGGCTGTAAGTCACATGTCAAACTCATTCAATTGAGGGCCAAGTGTCTACGGTTTTCACCCCTCTCTTGTACTTGATTGATGAATTAAGATCACTAATTAGTAAGGAACTCCCCTCACCTCGTTGTCTAGGTCTTAATTGAACGGAAAACCAAAAAACCAGCAGACACTAGGCCCTCTATGGAATGAGTTTGACACTACGGCTCTAAGTGTTCTGTTTCACCGTTATAGACAGTCCTTCTCCATGTTAAAGTCATGTGATGTGAATACAGGTTAGAATGCTGTGCTATGGCCTGCCGAGCGGCGCTGCATCACAGTTCTTGAGGTGTCACTACAGACCCGGGTTCTATCCCAGGCTGTGTCGCAGTCGACCGCGACCGGGAGACCCATGAGGCGGCGCACAATTGGCCCAGCGTCGTCCGGGTTAGGGGAGAGTTTGGCCGGCTGGAATTTCCTTGTTCCATCAGGCTCTAGCAACTCCTTGTTGCTTGCGGGGCACATGCTGACCTTGTCGCCAGTTGTACAGTGGCTGCGGTCCAAACACTTAAAAGACACACCCTCGTCCACTTACCCTCGCCTTATGCCTGTCGTCATCTTGGAGGGCGGTCCACATGATTAGCCAAGCAAGGGAAGTTTGCAACATAAGCCCCTCAGCCCTCGTTTTTTGTCGAGTTTGCAAGTGTACAATTATGTTCACTCCGGGGCCTGAAACTCCCCATAATTCAATTCGCGATGACTGGTCCGCTAAGAAAAGTCAGTGAAAACTTAAAACAACATCAATGGAGAAGTCAACATACAAGTGTAAGTAAAAACGAATGTAAATAAATTAGACATTGTGCTACTAATGCACATGGCGGCACAAACACGTCTCATAACAATAATTATGTTTTGTTTGGTTAGTTTTTGGAAAATGTAGAAGTAAAATATTTTCCTTCTTCAGAAGTTCCAGCTATGCAGGCTAACGTTAGTTAGCTAATACATTTGCTAGATTTCACACCGTAGTCGTATATTAATAATTATATAGTTAATGTAAATAAATATGCAGTCATAATTGACTGTAGCATATAAAGCACATACAAGTTACCATTGGCTGAAAACACAATCATCACGGGATGAAAAAGAGATTAATTTCCGGGCAACTGTGGTCCATTTAAAAATCCTTCCTTCCTCCTTCGCCCCTTGCCCTGCAAGTGTACACTCCTCAGACGTCACAACACGTCGTCAGAAGTGTCCACTTAATTTGAGGGCTGAGGGGATAGGGTGTGTCTTTTAAGTGTTTGGACCGCAAACAGTGTTTCCTCTGACACATTGGCGCAGCTGGCTTCCGGGTTAAGGGAGCACAGAATCGTCTAGAAAGTCATTGTATGCTGTGGCGTTAATATTTCCCTTCACTCGATCGAAGGGGCCCCAGACTATTTTATCTCCTCCACCAAACTTTACAGTTGGCATTATGCATTGGGGCAGGAAGCGTTCTCCTGGCATCCGCCAATCCCAGATTCGTCTGTCGGACTGCCAGATGTTGAAGCGCGATTAATCACTCCAGAGAACGCGTTTCCACTGCTCCAGAGACCAATGGCATCGAGCTTTATACCACTTCAGTGCTGACGTTGCTTCCAGAGGCAATTTGGAACTTGGTATCAGGGTTGCAAACGAGAACAGACGATTTTTACATGCTATGTGCTTCAGCACTCGGCGGTCCCGTTCTTTGCGCTTTTGTGGACTGCCACTTTGCGGCTGAGCTGTTTTTGCTGCTAAACGTTTCCACTTCACAATAACAGCACTTACAGTTGACCGGGCCAGCTCTAGCCTCTACCGGTGCGTGGATTTCTGCCGCTCTAGGCGAAACACAATTGTGCCGCCCCTCTATTTTCAACGTACAATAAACCAACAACACGCAGCCAATACAAGCCATAAGCAAAAAAACAGCAACACAAACGCCAATATACACATCACGCAAATAGACAAGTGCAGCACAAAGTGTCAATTTCAACTAATCTAAATAGTGACTGTAATAATATTGAAAATATTTCAATACAAAACCGTGCGTAAAACACACACACACACAAGTGCTCAAGGCGCATATCATCAGCAGATTCACAGCTTAAAACCACTAGAGACTAAAACGCTTATCTTACCTTTCAGAAATGCTCTCTGGTCTCCACACTTGCAAAACTCTAGATCCTTACTTACTGAGTAAACAAGCCAGGGCCTTTCCAGTCTTTCTCCATTCGTTATCCTCCGACTGTAATGGCACTCCGAAAATGTTCTGTGTGATTCATCCCTGGCGAAAAATCAATTCCTTTTACCTGATGTGGTCCTCTCTCTGTCAACACGTCTAATAGTTATTGCTTGATTGGTGTTGGCCATTTGCTGGGGTCTAGCAACGGCGGTAGACCTGTTCACGTCCGTCTCCGGGGCTCTGGAAGGGCCAGCATCTCCCTTTATACTCCCACTTCGTCCGGGATCAATATATTTCAAAAGATAATTATTTTGTTTTTGGAGCGCTTGCTCCTTTGCCAATTTTCTTTTTTTATACTCACAACCCGACAGTTTGGGTCGTTTAGACATGGTATATCCAATATAAAACAAATTGTATCTCTGTTTACGGCGCATTCATGTAGTCAAATAACTTTACTCCTGTCAGGTCCTGACTAGAGTAAGATCTCTAGGCATCTCTATGGGGTCTGGAGGGTACTGTCAGGGCTTGAAAATAGGGGTGTCTCTGCACCTCTATGTTTTGGGTTTTTGTGTTGGTCCCCAATTAGAGGCAGCTGCATTACGTTGTCTCTAATAGGGGATCCTATTTAAGTTGATTATTGTGCACACCTATATGTGGTTATTTGTTTGGGCATGTCACACATCAGTTCCTGGTTTTGGTCTTGCGTTTGTTTTTGGACACAAATAAAAGGAATGTCTTCATTCTACTGCTCAGCGCCTTGGGTCCTTTATAAGAACCACAACAACTCCTTCATGCAGGGTATGTGGAAAGGTACTTGAATAACAATCAGTTATATAAAATGCATAAACAAGTTTATCTAACTGTTACCTAATTTAGAACACGTAGCCCAAATTCTATAGGCTATAGAAACAGATTTTCATGTAAATATATGGACATGCTCATAGCTTTTTCTCTAACTTTATTCAGTTCGTATAGTCGGAGTCTTTAGTTTCTGTGTTCGTTCTGAGCTTGTCTCATCTCTCCTTCACAGACTGGGTGCCAATATGTTGAAGAAGATTCAAAGTGTGACCAAGCCTGAGTTCTGACTGCCTAGCAACATATGACACATTACAATTATATAATATGTTTTGTGTATGTTTTCCTATAAATTGTCTACAATGTCTTCACTATAGTCTTAACATTTCTATAACGCTCGTCTCCCAGATGTAGCCTGGAGGGGTCTGTTTTTTTAAAAATTAAACTGTGGTATGACTCTACAAACCACTAGCCCCCACTCTAAACATCCCAGAAAGGGTGTGTGTGTGTGTGTGTGTGTGTGTGTTATATAACCGACTTCCTGCCTACAAGACTCTGTCTGCCTCCTTCAGAAAAAGAGTTCAGAGAAGTTATGTACCATTCAGAGTTCTATATCCTCCAGGAGTAATGTATCCTTAAGGAGGAATACACCACAAACCCCATTGTTACATGATCTCTGTGAACCCATGTTCTGTCCTGCACACTGTTAAATGTTGTGACAGACAGAGGAATTTTACAACTCACATGTTGCAGCCCTGAAGGGTATGGGGTTAACATGAGGAATATGCTTTACCTCACTCTGAGGACACTGCATATATGTGTTGGTGCATTCAGGTGTGTATCTTCATGCTTACATGTGGATTTTAGGTTGGAGGTTGTTGTGACCAGGACGTTTGCTAAATAGGTCAGTTATATCATTGTGGGGGTAGATGGAGGAGAGGAGAGGATTTCAGGGTGGAGGAGAGGAGCAAATCATTATGCTTACTTGTGCAGTTGTGTAAGTTTGAGATTTACATATCTTTGAGGGGTGGGACTAACTGGAAGGAAGGGGAGAGGTGAGGAGCAGAAAAGGGAGGGGTAGAGGAGAATATAAGGACACTCAGTCAGCTCCCACCTAACTAATTTTCCTCCTCACACACATCCCGGAGAGTCGAGCCGTCACACACAGATCTGTAACCATGACGCTGAGGATAATGGGAGTTCTGCTGTGCGCTACGCTGGTCGCCTGCGTTGATGTTATGCCTCAGAAAGACTTCAACCTGGAGAAGGTGAGAGAACGAAAGAGAGAGAGACTGAGAGAATTGAGAAAACAAATGAGAGTCTACAACAAGTAAAAAGTTGAGAGATTCTGGGGTGGAGGAGGCTCAGAGTAGAGAGATGACCGTGATTCATCTGCCATGACTATTTAATCAATTTACATTGTGAGAATGAATGAATTGTGGTTCTTCTTATCTCTCTTCCAAGATGGCTGGTAAGTGGTGGGTTGTGGGCTATGCCACCAACGCACAGTGGTTTGTGAACCGTAAGGCTGGCATGAAGATGGGCACTTCCAAGATCCTTCCCACTGCCGGAGGAGACCTGGACATCAGCAGCGCCAAGAAGAAGTGAGTGTATATGTTTGTGTGTGTTTGTGTGTGTCCATTTCACTCATACTGATGAGGCTCTTTCTCTCTCTCTCTCAGCGCTGATGGTTCTTGCTGTAGGATGAATGATCTGGCCAAGAAGACTGACATCCCAGGCCGCTTCACCTTCACCAGCCAGCGTGAGTACACACACACACACACACACAGCAAACTTTACTACATATCTCTAACCTCCCTCCTCTCTTTCTCCCTCTCTCAGGTTGGAACAGTGAAAATGACATGCGTGTGGTAGCTGTCCAGTATGATGACTTTGCTCTGGTCCACACCATCAAGACCAAAGGCGGAGTAACTTACGTTCTCAACAAACTCTTCAGTAAGTGTCTGGCTGTCTTAATGTCTGACATTAGTTCAAGACCTTTAGATTCTCATGTTTTTATGTCATGGGGTTGGGTTAAATGTGGAAGACACATTTCAGTTGAATGTTGTACAACTGACTAGTATTTCCCTTTCTTTATTAATCACAGTTACACTTTGGTCTCTGTTAACCTGGTTGGGTTGTGCAAACCTGGTTGTGTTAACCTGGTTGTGTTGTGGTTGTAGGTCGTACTCCAGAGGTCAGCGCAGCTCTGCAGAATAAGTTTATGCAGTTCTCTCTGGATACAGGAATCCTCTCTGAGAACATTGTTATCCTGCCCAATAACGGTATGACAATATACACAGATGTACAATAATACTATGGTGATCAGATACGTATGAATGTGCTTCACTAGTAGAAATCATCTGGTCTTTTCTCCATCCTCTCTGTTGTAGGTGAATGTACCGAGGCATAAATTGTTGCTCGTCTCCCGTCTCCCTCTACTCCTCTTCCACTGGCATCTGTCTCCATTTCACGTCCAAACTCTTTTCCTGGAAGAAGACTGCAAACCCCAACCGTCCCTCCCCCGGCAGAACAAACCTCTTCACCTTGAACTCCCCACTATTCCAATGTACCACTCTACACTGCTCTGCATGAGTTTTTTTTAATGATGTTTCTTGTTGAAATAAAGAATGTTTAAAAACATACACATGATCCCTACTGCCACATTGGTTGGTGTCTTCATATTTAGAGTTAAAAACATACACATGATCCCTGCTTTTTCATTTAGTGTTTTTGTTTCACCTTTATTTAACTACGCAAGTCAGTTGAGAACAAATTCTTATTTACAATGACGGCCTAACCCGGACCTGCCATATTGGTGGTGTCACAGGAGGTTGGTGGCACCTTAATTGGGGAGGACAGGCTTGTGGTAATGGCTGGAGCGGAATTGGTGGAATGGTATCAAACACATGGTTGGATGCCGTTCCATTCACTCCGTTCCAGCCATTATTATGAGGCAGCCTCCACTGGTTGGTATTTTTAACCTGGCTGGTGTCTTCATATTTAGAGTGAAGTGTGAGGAAAAAATGTAAGTAGATGCAGCTATATCAAACACAGATGATTATTGGTGCTTTCTGGACTGAACTGGTCAAATCAGGATGTCCGTGATCCTAAGGTTTGAAAGTCGAAGCTATAGAATGATGACCATTCTAAACCATTTTTCCTAGTCTGCGCTCGCTTTTTTTCCTGAGTTCCCATTTGTCTTGAACGCCGCATATGAGAGGGAAGTAGGAAATGTGTGGTGGCTGGAGTGAGAGAGTGGTGTACTTTGCCCTCTACTGGTAGATGCGGAGCATGACATGAATCAGACGTAGCAATTATTATACTATTACTTCAGTTACAACAATATACAATATACAGTATATTAATTATATACAGTATACAACGGTTACTGTTTGATATTAACCGGTCACAGCATATATATATATATATATAGTATTTATGTAGAGCTGGCCTAGTAATATTCTCCCGAGTGGCGCAGCGGTCTAATGCACTGCATCTCAGTACTAGAGGCATCACTACAGATCCTGGTTCGATCCCGGGCTGTATCAAAACTGTCAGTGAGTAGTGTAGTTAGGGGAGGGTTTTGCCGGGGTAGGACGTCATTGTAAATAAGAATTTGTTCTTAACTGACTTACCTTGTAAAATAAATAAAATATCAGAGGTGAAGGGAGTAATTAATCAACAAATGTTTTTTTATTAACATTAATTTTACAACATAAAACGATATATTGAGTGATTCATACCACATATTCAAATTACTTTCAGCCAATTCAATTCAATATTATAAACAAAATAAACAATGCATAGTAAAACATTTTTTAAACGTTCTCAAGTAGGTTATAGTCATTTATAAGGGGATAAATGGAAGAACATTTTTTGTGGCTCATTGATTTAAAAATAACCATAGCTTCAGCTACATTAAAAAATAACACAATAATCTGTCTACTTAAAATCCAACGGATTGCTTCACATACTTTGCCTTCCTTCTTAGAGCAATTTATAACTGAGTCAAGAAACACAAATACATGTTGACAGTATCATCTCTAAGTGTCCTGTTCCACCCTTATAGACAGAGGCTCTAAGTGTTCTGTTCCACCCTTATAGACAGAGGCTCTAAGTGTTCTGTTACACCCTTATATTCAGAGGCTCTAAGTGTTCTGTTACACCCTTATAGACAGAGGCTCTAAGTGTTCTGTTACACCCTTATAGACAGAGGCTCTAAGTGTTCTGTTACACCCTTATAGAGGCCTTCCCTGGTAATATCCTCAGAGGCCAGAGGGCACATTCATTGAGAAGGTATGGAAAGACTCTCTCAGTGAAAGTATGTGTAATAGTGCCTAAACATGTGTTATTATCAGGGTCAGAGAATGACAGCGTTCCTCTGTCCCAGTCCAGCTGCACTCTGATCCTCTGGGGTTTCTTTCTTAATGTGTGCTGGATGTCTGGCCTCGGTGGGCACTCTAATTTATATATAATATCACCACCAACATCATAAGCATCACAGTGGCTTACATACCAAAGGCTTAAACACCAGAATCCACTTTCTACTTTTCTCTTCCTCTGGACAGACTCTTCTATCACACCCAGGGCTATATTGAACCCCACCTCAACGTCCCAGCAGTGTGTCCCTGAGTTAAAGCCCTCAGAGCCCAAGACCATTTTATAGAAATGAAACCTTTCTGGGTTGTCAGGAAGCTGCTGTCTCTCTTCATTGTATAGGGCACTGGTCAGATCCTTAGACAGGATAAGATTTGGGTTGGCAGTGTTGGGGTCCAGAATCACATGATCTGAGGAGAGAGAACAGATATAGGGTGTTATTGTGTTATTGTTTGTTTATTGTTGTTTATTGTTGTTGTTGTTGTTGTTGTTGATGTTGTTGTTGATGATGTGCGCTCTCTAATCTCCTAGCTGTGTGTGTGTACTGTTTTGCAAAAAGGTGTTTAGCGTTTGCATGTAATGTGAAGACAGTGAGAGCTGACAAACGGTTGTGCAGAAAAGGTTATGGTCTTGGCTAAGTAGGTAATAGCATTCACAGTGTTCAGCGATCTATAAAAACTGTCATGCTCACTGTATGTCACAATCCCCTGCATCTTCTCCCAGACTCTGAACTGCAGGTTTCCCAGGTGTTTGGCCACGTCTATGAGCGCTCCTGAGACCAGGTGTGGATCCGGAAGTGTGCACTGGGTTCTGGAAGAACATTCAGGAGTCAGTGCTGCTGTTGCTGTCAGGCTGGGTTCAGAACCACAGAGAAGAGAGAGGCAGGGGGAATATCACTTACCTTTCCACTGTGGCCTTATAGTTCTGAAAAAACAGAAGACAAGATGAAATTAAACAATCAATCAATACGCATCAGTCAACCAATACACATACCAGCACATCATGTCAACTTAGAGAGAGCAGTGCTGACCTTCAGTAATGAGATGTCTTCCGCTCCCAGCTCCTCTTCTAGGCTTCTGATTGTGTCTGAAAGTGATGATATCTCTCTGCTCATCTTCTCAATCTTCTCCTTCATCATCTGACTCTTCTGCTTCTCTTCCTCCCTCAGAACAGTTATCCTCACCACCTCTTCCTCTTCTAGAAACTGGTGTAGTTTCTCAAATTCCTTGCTAATTAGTATCTCTGTGCTCTGGACCTGGCTCTGGAGACAGTGAGAGGAATGGTTGTAAACTATCTACATAAACACTGGGTCGTACATATTCTACACAACACTATTGATTCATCATCCTTACTTTAATATGTTTGGCTATTTCATCACAGATTTCTTTAACTTCTTTAAAGACCTTCAACTTCTTCTGTAAGGGCTTCAGGAGAGTCTGGAGTTCTTCCTGGAATAAGCAGATGTTGAGTGAGTGAGTGAGAGAGAGACCGCGAGAGAGAGAGAGAGAGAGAGAGAGAGAGAGAGAGAGATCGAGCTAAATGGATTGTATCTTTGCTTTTTCACGGAGGAATCAAAGTGTATAAACAAAGGGGAATTGATAGGAACGTCCTTTTCCATGTTAAAATGTGACGTGAATACAGGTTGGAATGCTGTGCTAGTTCTTAAGTATCACTTAATCTGCAGACAATGGCTGCTGTTTAATATTGCTGTCTTTTTCTGGTTTCCTACACAACAGAGTTATCTACATTTAAATTAATATATTTTTCTTATCAATGTAACCAACCTGTGTGTTCCTATTATTATTTGTGTTCTACTGTACCTTTTGATACTGTGCAGCTTCGTCTATGGGGCAGCAGTCATGTTTTTTGTGTTTTTTTGAGGTCTGACACACCACACAGATGGGCTGTTTATCATCCAGACAGAAGAGCTTGAGCTTCTCGTTGTGCAGATTGCAGCGCTCCTCAGACTCCCCTGAATCTATCCGCCTCCTCTCCTGTAAGAATGCCTCACACAGGTTCTTTAAAACCAGGTTGCAGGGAGGATCTTCCCTTGAAGATCTTCTCCTGCAAACTGGACATTCCTTTTCTGCTTTCCCCCTGCAGTATTCCTGCAGACAGGCTTTACAGAAGCTGTGACTACATGACAGGACGACGGGATCCTTGAAGATGTCACAGCACACAGCACAGCATAGATCGTCCTCTGGGAGAGATAATCTGGAAGCCATTCTGTCCTTTTGACAATCCTTCCTCAGGAATGTTAACTTTCACTTTTGATTCTGATGTTAAAAACTTAGTGTGATTAAGCAGAAGCTTGAGGTCCCTGATTTTAGTAAGTATTTCTTCAGGCAGTTTCTCTCCTCCCTCCTCAGTGTTTTCTGTGTGTTCAGTCTGGTTTCTCAGAGCAGGCAGTTTAGACAACGCATGAGAGATGAATGTCAACCATTGCTGTTAACACACTAAACTTCTGACAGGGAAGTGAAGTAGGAGGTGGAGCTTTGAGTGACCAGGAAATCATGACCACGTGATGAGTAGGGCTTGTGCCACAAGAGCTAATACAAACCTTCTGTAGGTTACATGGTATGCCAAACACACCTGACTATGGGAGGAGAGGAGGGATTCTATTGGGTTGAGATGTCATCCTTAGAATGACAGGGTGATTGAATGCTGTAGTCTGTCCTCTACTGGAGTGTGTAGAGACATTTCAAAGTAAACCTCAGAAGCATTCCAGCGGAGGGCTTTATTCACATTTCTTACTCTATAATCATAGAAAGCCTGAATGATGAGGGTAAAGAAAGGGAATACAATGTTCTGTAGTCATGCAGTAAATGACATAACAGCAATTTGTAAAGTTCATTGTGATACTCACTAAACAGAAGGATGGAAGTAGAATTTTTGTAGCCTACTCAACAATAGTTTATTTTTACTAATATGAAACTAACATGAAATTTGTTTGATACAAAATATAAAATAATGCAGCGTGACACTGAAACATCATAGACAATGATCCCAGTGCTGGACTTAGACAATGTGTGATCCCAGTGCTGGACTTAGACAATGTGTGATCCCAGTGCTGGACTTAGACAATGTGTGATCCCAGTGCTGGACTTAGACAATGTGTGATCCCAGTGCTGGACTTAGACAATGTGTGATCCCAGTGCTGGACTTAGACAATGTGTGATCCCAGTGCTGGACTTAGACAATGTGTGATCCCAGTGCTGGACTTAGACAATGTGTGATCCCAGTGCTGGACTTAGACAATGTGTGATCCCAGTGCTGGACTTAGACATACAGGCAACATCAATCATTCACATGACGATGATGCATCTGTACTTTAATAACCAGCTTTCTGTCTCTCTGTGGCTCAGTCTTCATCCCAATATCACTGGTGATGTCTCAAACATATATTTCTTCCTCTGAAACAATATATAAAGAATATATATGAACAGATGCACAATATTATCACCACATCCAATAGCTGGACAATATCTCCCACTCAGTGTGTGTGTGTTTCTCACCTGTCTCTGCCTCCTCCTGGCCTGCATTTCCTGTTGCTGCTTTAGCCGCACCTCCTCCAGACTCAGAAACCCACCTGCGCACACACACACACACACACACACACACACACACACACACACACACACACACACACACACACACACACACACACACACACACACACACAATTTTACGGAATCCACCTGTCTCATATAAACTATAACAAATAGTTGTACCATGGTGCACCCTTGTGGCTATAAACAGAACTACAGCAGCTAAATCTACTGACAGAGGCACAGTAATGTCTCCAGACAGTGCTTCACGAGGGAGAGTATGCTGGTTGCTGTGAAGCATGTTAGAGCATGTCATACGAATCCCATTAGATTCATTAATAACCAGACATTTAACTCTTCAAGGACTCACCTTGTTTATCACTGCATATATCTGCTTGGAGTTGTTTGTTTGTGTGTGTGTGTGTGTGGTGTGTGTGTGTGTGTGTGTGTGTGTGTGTTTGTGTCACCTAGCTACAGATTGTGACACCAGATAATGTGAGTTAACTCCCCAAAATTGGACCATTATACTGGTAGTTACAGGTGTGGCTTTACAAAGCGTTGCCAGAGATTTTTCAACTAACCTGGTATTGGCGATAATATCTTCAACCTCAATTCGTGAAAACAGTAGTCTCATAAAATGTCTGTGTCCTGTTTGAATTAAAATAAATAGATTTTCCATCTTGTCTATTTCAAGTCTTCTCTCATTGATCGAGACAGGTGTCTGTCATCGTGGACCCACCTGTCTCAACCAATGAGAGAAGATTTGAAAATTACATTTTGCAGATGCTGTGGTCCAGAGTGATTTACAGGAGCAAATAGGGTTAAGCAACTTGCTCAAGGGTACATCAACAGAATTTTCACCTAGTCAGCTCAGGGATTCAAACCAGCAACCTTTGTGTTACTGGCTCAACACTCTTAACCACTAGGCTACCTGCCACTACAGTACACATTATTGGATTACTTAATTTATTTTAATAACAGAGCATTTTCTCAATTCAAACGGACCCTTTGCAACTAGACACCAACATTTTACAAGACTCCTGTTTCCACGAATCGAGGGACGTTTTGTATAGCTACAACTGTACCTACAAGTATAATGGTAAAATTGTGGGGTCAAATCACATTATCTGGTATAATCTGTAGCTATGTCTTACCAACACTGCTGGGGTCAATGGAGACGTAGGGTATGGATCTGCTCAGCCTCAGATCCTCCAGAGCAGCCAGCTCCGCCTCTGCCTCTGCACACCAATCACAGAGACACACACCCCCTCAATCAACCAATTAACCCCACCCCACCAATCAACCAATTAACACACCAATTCATTTTAGGGCTTCCCCCTCTAGACTGATCCTAGATGAGGATGATGATGATGTGGAGGAACAGGGAGGAAGAGGATGAGGATGATGATGGCAAGCACACTCCTCACAGTGTTCCAAAAAACAGTCAAAGCCAAAGGACTCACTTTGTTGGATCTCTATTCTTTTCTTGGGGTTAGGAGGGATGACCGTGAAAGCTTTGTGACTGAAACCGAGAAACACAAATTACTCTTGAAATTCAAATGGCAAATGTCTAAATGACAGTTTGTAGCATGTAACATAGGGGTAACAGGATCTGGTGAGGGAACAGGGCTTGACACAACACTTGCGTACCTGCGGGGGGTAGTTAGGATTATACAACGGGCACCAGATGGCTTGGAGATGAACACTGAGCTATTTCCTGCCACCAACTAGCTGTACACCACACACGACACACCTGAAAATAACTATACAGAGAGGGCTAGGGTATATATTGAGGTAGGCTATATGAGTCCTTTAATAGGACATGGGTGGCCAACCCTCCTGGAGAGCGACTGGGTGTGCAGGCTTTCATTCCAACCTTGCTCTAGAGTAACACAAATGATTCAGCTAATCAAAGGTCCCAGCTGAGAATCCAGTGTGTCAGAGCAGGGCCGGAGCCTGTAGTAGCCTAAAAGCATTCAAACCCAGCAACTTTCCAGGACCAGGGGCCTTCTTGAGAAGTAAAAGTACTTCTGCTGTCCCTCTCACCTCTGAATGGCATAGTGCGCCCTGGGTCTCGACGTGCGTTCTTCTTTCTGCCCCAACTGAGCTGCTTCTTTAGACTTTGAAGAAGTTACCGTTGATTTTGGAGACGTGGCTGCTGGTTTTTGACAGAGCACAGCTGATTTCGAAGAGGAGAGTGTTGATTTGGGAGCGGTGGAGGTTGATCTCGCTCTCCTATCGCACCTGGGGGCGCACAACTTGCCCTGCTGCTGGATCTTCGTGGTCTCGCATGGGTTACTATGGATACATCTCGGACAGCTCGACGCCCGCGGTTTGCGAGGAGCTGGGACTTTGAGTTGAGATATTGATGATGGTTTCGTTTCAACCGGTTTTGTTTTCACTTCGACGACTCTTGTTTTCGTTTCAATAACAGGCTTTTGCTTGATGACCCTTGTGGTCGGCATTTTATCAAGAAAACAAAAATATATGCTAGGTCAGGGGCTCCAAATAAATTCCCAATCCCTCAGCTTGTAAATGACAGTTGAATCGGGTGTGTCATAGGTCTACTATGGTCTTATCAAATCTCTAAATTAGTAGGCTATTCGCCTATGAGGTGCTGGCTGCTGTTGAACTCACGTCTGTCTTGGGTCGCCAGCTTGTTGACAGTGGAATCCCGTGCTGCGCGCAGCCTGCCATGGCAAATTAAGTTCAATAGGTTTTACAGTGATCCGATTACTGACTGGTTAGAATCCACAAAGGATGCTTAGCTTGACCTTGTAGTGAGCATTGCCGCGGGAAGTAGGGGTGTTGAGAGTTCGATTCTGGAGTCCCGTGTAGCTCAGATGGTAGAGCATGGTGCTTGCAACGCCAGGGTTGTGGGTTCGATTCCCATGGTTACCCGTACGGAAGAAGTATGAGCACTAACTGTAAATAATGTATTTCTTGAAAGGAGTGGACTGGGCCTCTAACAACACCTTTACACTACTTCTCAAAAGTTTGGGTTCACTTAGAAATGTCCTTGTTTTTGAAAGAAAAGCAGTATTTAAGTTTTAACGTAGAAATACGTTGCATTTGCAAAGTATTTCAATAAACTGGAAAACATACATGTACATCAAGCAAGTATTTTTTTATAGTGGACCATATAGACTTCTTCAGGGCTGGAATTCTTTTACATGACTGCTAAATACCTGCATTTACTCTTTTTTGGACTGTTCCTACAAACTCACACATAAACCGACACCCCAACACACAAATATATACACACACACACACACACACACACACACACACACACACACACACACACACACACACACACACACACACACACACACACACACACCTTGAGCTGAAGAAGTTTAAGCTGCCTATCAATCATTGTTTTTGAAACCAGTGGACAACCAGTGAAAAAAGCGTTCTTGCAACAGCTGCATAGTGCAGATCCAAGCCTATGGAATAAAAGTGGGGGTTTTATTGCTCAAACTTTTGATAGACTTAAAGGGGCAATTTGTAGTTTCTACATCCATTTTTGGACATATAAATCATATATACGGTACCAGTCAAAAGTTTGGACACACCTACTCATTCAAGGGGTTTTCTTTAGTTTACTATGTTCTACATTGTAGAATTAACAGTGAAGACATGAAAACTATGAAATAACAGCAAAAAAGTGTTAAACAAATCAAACTATATTTTAGATTTTAGATTATTCAAAGTAGCCACCCTTTGCCTTGGTGACAGCTTTACACACTCTTGGCAAAGCATGCTATTCCATGAGCGCAGCAATTATTTCTGTAGTAGAAAGCGATGGGTTAGAAGAAGCCTACATTTTGGACAGGTAACTTGTAACTGTAGATAGATAGATAGATAGATAGATAGATAGATAGATAGATAGACAGACAGACAGACAGACAGACAGACAGACAGACAGACAGACAGACAGACAGACAGACAGACAGACAGACAGACAGACAGACAGACAGACAGACAGACAGACAGACAGACAGACAGACAGACAGACAGACAGACAGACAGACAGACAGACAGACAGACAGACAGACAGACAGACAGACAGACAGACAGACAGACAGACAGACAGACAGACAGACAGACAGACAGACAGACAGACAGACAGACAGACAGATAGATAGATAGATAGATAGATAGATAGATAGATAGATAGATAGATAGATAGATAGATAGATAGATAGATAGATAGATAGATAGATAGATAGATAGATAGATAGGTACTTTATTGATCCCCCGGGGGGAAAATTTCATTTAGAAAGTAACCTACCCAACCCTGCCTGTTGCCTAGTCACTTTACTCCTCGGTACCCCTGTATATAGCCAAGTTATTTTTACTCGTTATTGTTATTTGTGTATTTATTCCCCGTGTTACTATTTCTCTTTTTATTATATTTTTGATATTTATCTTTAACTCTGCATTGATTCAAAAAGCATTTGACTGTCTACACCTGTTGTTTACGAAGCATGTGACATATACAATTTGATTTGATTTGACTAAGAATGTATCAAGTGTTTGGACGTTTGGTCAGAACGGTTTGTTTCCAAAGACACCCGGTGCTTCAACAAATATTTAGCGGCAAAGTCATGACATCTTTCTGGTCCAATCATCGAGGGTTCCTGTTGCTATGTGACGTCGACGGCAAACGTTAAGTTGCTATGGATTGAAGTTGTCCGATCAGGAAACCAAATCAACGGTTTAACTCTCTTACTTTTATCACAAAGCAAGATATTCGATTCAGTATTCAGGTAAGAGTTGTTGTAGCAACTAAATTGATGATACGACTTTGTCAGCCATCTTTTATGTATGCTGAACGTTAAGGCTGTCATCTCATTCATGTGGTTGGCCAACCAACGTTAGCTCGTCTGTTACACTATTGTCTGCTGTAATTATAGGCACATTCATTGGCTATAGTTTATTACTAATGTTAGATTGATTATCAGGTCTTGAAAACTATTAATAACATTTCATATCCACTATATTTCCCAGCAATGCCTCCTCCAGATACTATGTACTGTGCACAGCAAATCAACATCCCCCCTGAACTACCAGACATTCTCAAACAGTTCACCAAAGCTGCAATCAGAACTCAACCCCATGACATACTACAGTGGTCTGCAGCGTAAGTACAGCCTTTTATGGTTCAGGTGGTAGTACATTGGCCTAGTAACTATCCAGTTGCTGAGCAGGGATAATGGCCAGGGTAAAGTACAATTATTGTTTTGTTAAAATATTTCTGTTGTTCTATCAGGTACTTCTCTGCCCTGTCCAAAGGAGACACTCTGCCAGCCAAGGATAGGTTGGAGATGCCCGTTGCCACACAGAAGACTGATACTGGATTGACTCCAGGCCTGCTCAAGGTCCTACACAAACAGGTACTTCCTGACAGACTGACTGACTTCAGGACTACTTAAGGGCCTACACAAACAGGTACTTAATGACAGACTGACTCCAGGCCTGCTCAAGGTCCTATACAAATGGGGTCCTGGGGGATGGGGCGGCAGGTAGCCTAGTGGTTAGGGCGTTAACTGAAAGGTTGCTGGATCAAATCCCTGAGCCGACTAGGTGAAAAACCTGTTGCTGTGTCCTTGAGCAAGGCACTTAACCCTATTTGCTCTAGGTAGGACATCATTGTAAATAAGAGTTTGTTCTTAACTGACTTGTCTAGTTAAATATAGATTAAATAAAAAAACAGGTACTGACTCCAGGCCTGCTCGAGGTCCTACACAAACAGGTACTGACTCCAGGCCTGCTCGAGGTCCTACACAAACAGGTACTGACTCCAGGCCTGCTCGAGGTCCTACACAAACAGGTACTGACTCCAGGCCTGCTCGAGGTCCTACACAAACAGGTACTGACTCCAGGCCTGCTCGAGGTCCTACACAAACAGGTACTGACTCCAGGCCTGCTCGAGGTACTGACTCCAGGCCTGCTCGAGGTCCTACACAAACAGGTACTTACTGACAGACTGACTCCAGGCCTGCTCGAGGTCCTACACAAACAGGTACTCACTGACAGACAGGTGTAGACCTTACTGTGAAATGTATTTAACCTTTATTTAACTAGGCAAGTCAGTTAAGAACAATGACGGCCTACACCGGCCAAACTCTGACGACGCTGGGCCAATTGTGCTTACTTGAAATGCTTACTTACAAGCCCTTAACCAACAATGCAGTTAAAGAAAGAGTATAACAATTATAAAAAGTAACACAATAAAATAACAATAACGAGGCTATATACAGGGGGTACCGGTACTGAGTCATTGTGCAGGGGTACAGGTTAGTACTGAGGCTATATACAGGGGGTACCGGTACTGAGTCATTGTGCAGGGGTACAGGTTAGTACTGAGGCTATATACAGGGGGTACCGGTACTGAGTCATTGTGCAGGGGTACAGGTTAGTACTGAGGCTATATACAGGGGGTACCGGTACCGGGTCATTGTGCAGGGGTACAGGTTAGTAATGAGGCTATATACAGGGGGTACCGGTACTGAGTCATTGTGCAGGGGTACAGGTTAGTAATGAGGCTATATACAGGGGGTACCGGTACCGGGTCATTGTGCAGGGGTACAGGTTAGTAATGAGGTTATATACAGGGGGTACTGGTACTGAGTCATTGTGCAGGGGTACAAGGTAATTGAGGTAATATGTACATAGGTAGGGGTAAAAGTGACTAGGCAATCAGGATAGATAATACACAGAATAGCAGCAGCATAAATGTGAGAGTGGGAAAGAGTGTCTATGTGTGAGTGTGTGTGGCGTCAATATGCATGTGTGTGTGCGTGTGAGCGTTTGTTGTGTGTGTGTGTATACATTGATCCCAGGTGTGCTGAAAGTCCTGCACAAACCTTCTCATCCTCTATCCCTCTATGGTAGTGTATTAAGGTGCCTCTTTCTCACTCCCTGTATGTTGCTGGCTTCTATTGTTGTAAAAAAAAATCCCTCTCCTGCCTCTTTCTCCCTCCTCGCTGTCCCTGTGAATGTAGCTGGCCCCTAAGGAGACAATCAGTAAGGAGGAGCTGCAGCAGAAGTGGAAGGGTCTGTGTCTGCCCTCAGAGCAGCTGGATACTCTGCTGGCCCTGGGGAACTTCAGCGACAACATCCACTGGATGCAGTTCTTTGCCCTGGGCTGCAGCGCTCTGGGAGGGGTGAGTGCCAGGCTCCAATATCTGCCAGTCTCCAGAAAGAAACTGTTGTGTAGATCTTGCAACTACCACATGATGGCAGTATTGTACTGTCTTGTTATAAGCAAGGCTTTTCTGACGTGTGTGCGCACGCTCCCTGTGTGTGTTCAGACCATCATCAGTGCCCTGAAGTATGCGTGTGAGATCCTGACGGAGAATGAGGAGGGTGGAGCGGCGAGAATCCCCTTTGATACGTTCGTAGGGCTGTACACTTACCTGGCCCACCTGGATGGGGAGATCCCCCAGGACCAGATAGACAGCTTCCTAAGCAGCCTGCAGGAGCCTGTGTGAGTGATACACTACCCTACACTCTCTCTATCTACTCTCTCGCTAATTTCCTGCAATTCTACACATTTTGCCATGACTTATGCCATGTTAATATGATATCTGAATGAGAGTGACTAACAAAATCAATTGGGGCTCCCTGGAGGTCAGGGCCCCTGGGCATGTTCGCTGACATGGCCTAATTGAGTCACTGTCAGTGACGGACATAAAAAGAGAAAAACTGCTGATCTATCTCTCTACCTCTACCTCTCTCTTAAGAGGAACTATAACATGTGAAAGCCCTATATGTTTAGTGTGAGATGAACATCAGTAATGCCCCTTGCCACCTCACCAACCCAACAGACCAGTGCAATTGATTAAATACATTCAATTGAATAAATAAAAAACACCCAGTGAAAGGAAATCTTAACGCTACAGCATGCAATGACATTCTAGATGATTATCTCTCTCTACTTCTACCTCTCTCTACATCTACTTCTACCTCTCTCTACTTCTACCTATCTCTACCTCTACTTCTACCTCTCTCTACTTCTACCTCTCTCTACCTCTACTTCTACCTCTCTCTACCTCTACTTCTACCTCTCTCTACTTCTACCTCTCTCTACTTCTACCTCTACCTCTCTCTCTACTTCTACCTCTCTCTCTACTTCTACCTCTCTCTACCTCTACCTCTCTCTACTTCTACCTCTCTCTCTACCTCTACCTCTCTCTCTACTTCTACCTCTCTCTCTCTACTTCTACCTCTACCTCTCTCTCTACTTCTACCTCTCTCTACCTCTACCTCTCTCTCTACCTCTACCTCTCTCTCTACCTCTACCTCTCTCTCTACTTCTACCTCTCTCTACTTCTACCTCTACCTCTCTCTCTACTTCTACCTCTACCTCTCTCTCTACTTCTACCTCTCTCTACCTCTACCTCTCTCTCTACTTCTACCTCTCTCTACCTCTACCTCTCTCTCTACTTCTACCTCTCTCTACCTCTACCTCTTTCTACTTCTACCTCTCTCTACCTCTACCTCTCTCTCTACCTCTACCTCTCTCTACTTCTACCTCTCTCTCTACCTCTACCTCTCTCTACTTCTACCTCTACCTCTCTCTACTTCTACCTCTACCTCTCTCTTCTTCTACCTCTACCTCTCTCTTCTTCTACTTCTACCTCTCTCTTCTTCTACCTCTACCTCTCTCTACTTCTACCTCTCTTCTTCTACCTCTACCTCTACTTCTACCTCTTTCTACTTCTACCTCTCTCTACTTCTACCTCTCTCTACTTCTACCTCTACCTCTCTCTACTTCTACCTCTCTATACTTCTACCTCTACCTCTCTCTACTTCTACCTCTCTCTCTACTTCTACCTCTAACTCTCTCTACTTCTACCTCTACCTCTCTCTGCTTTACTATGTATGTTTCTTGTGGTTTACAGCACCAAGCAGAATGGCATGATTCAGCTGGCCAACTTCTACAGCCGCAAAAAATGTAGATAATAGGAGATTGGAGAGACTTAAGGGACAGGAAAGAGGAGGAAGAAACAGAGAGTAGCAGGAAGAAATTGGCTTTACTACTTATTCTACAAATAAATGGTATTCTCTAAATCCCCATGGAATCAGGATCAGTAGTTGTATTTCCTGTTAAACCTCAGATCTGTACAGTAGTGATACCCAGTTGCTTGAATTATTTCCCAAACAGCATCCTCTCCAGGCAATTGAGTTTGGTTCATAACTTATTGTTATATGGGACAGAGAGTTGCTGTGCTATAACGTGGAAGGTGTACTGTACTGCGTGTGCATGTAGGTTAGTATCACTGGATCCAATGAGAACCACTCCTGTCCTGACAGGTTAGTCGATAGTTAATTTGTCATGCTCATGTCTTATCAATCAAGTGCCTGTTGTATTCTCTTTTCACTTGGCATATTCATGTAGCCAGTAAGATGGTCTGAGAGAGAGAGAGAGATTGTCAGCTCTTGTGAAATGGAGATAAAGTGTTCGTATCACTGGTCCTCTCAGCAATACAACACTGATAAGGCTTGTGAATGAGCCAGCTCTGAACAGATGCTCTGGGACCTAGCTAACACACACTAGTAGACTAGTACACAGTAAAAAAATGCTGTAAAACACAGCTTATTGCCTGTTTGTGATAGTGAAAGCCAGAGAACACATCAGTACAGTGGTGGGACACAGGAATCAAAACAGTCTAATCTCACTCTTTCCCATACAGTCATCATGTATGATGAGAAAATATTACTACATCTCTCAGTTTGACAATGTATCGAACACTCTCATTACATGTAGCGGATGACATACAAGCATTTCACAACACCCGCAATAACATCTGCTAAACGTGTATGACCAATAAACATTTATTTGATATAGTGTCCTCTGTAATTATTGAGACAGTGAAGCATTTTTTCTTATTTCAGCTCTATACTCCAAAAGGTTTGCATTTGAAATCAAACTATGACTATGAGTTTAAAGTGAAGACTGTCAACTTTAATTTGAGGGCATTCATATCGGGTGAACCGTTTAGAAATGACATCACTTTTTGTACATAGTCCCCATGTTTTATGGGAGCAGAAGTATTGGGACAAATTCACTTATGTGTATTAAAGTACATACAAATACTAACCTATCCTGTTATTGTAATGATGATGTCTTGGGGTATGATATTTGTGCTTCTATAAAAGTGACCCCAAAATAACACAATACATTATTTACTATTAATTTCAATTGGGCACAAAATAATCTGAAACAACCAAAACAAACAGCAAATGCATCCAACAAGTTTGTGGAGTCACAAGCTTAATTTCTAAACGGTTCACCCGATATGGATGAAAATACGCTCAAATTAAAGCTGGCAGTCTGAACCTTAACCGCATGGCCATTGCTTGATTTCCAAAGTTTTGAAGTATAGAGCCAAAAGAAGAAAAAAGTATTCACTGTCCCAATAATGACTTAGGGCCCTGTATTTAGAATTATGGAAAAAAGGTATACCCAAACCTGCTTCAGCCCAGTTTAAATGAACAGGGGGGATCAGTTGCTCGACTGAGGAGCTTGAAAATCCAAAAAACCTTCCTTACGCCAGGATACTTCAACTGGTACCTAACCAACTGGTACCTAACCAACTGGTACCTATCCAACTGGTACCTATCCAACTGGTACCTAACCAACTGGTACCTATCCAACTGGTACCTAACCAACTGGTACCTATCCAACTGGTACCTATCCAATTGGTATCTAACCAACTGGTACCTAACCAACTGGTACCTAACCAACTGGTACCTAACCAACTGGTACCTATCCAACTGGTACCTATCCAACTGGTACCTAACCAACTGGTACCTATCCAACTGGTACCTAACCAACTGGTACCTATCCAACTGGTACCTATCCAATTGGTATCTAACCAACTGGTACCTATCCAACTGGTACCTAACCAACTGGTACCTAACCAACTGGTACCTATCCAACTGGTACCTATCCAGGGGAATAAAGAAAAAGGAACACTCTGTTGCCGGGTAAATCTGATGTATTGACCCGAGAAACAACCCATAGGCTTATGTTCGGCATGAATCGCCTTCATCAGAACCTTGAGTAGGAAAAATGTGGGAGGCACCTATACACCCTGGCAGGGGAGTGTTCTAATAAGGTCAAAGATGTCTAAGGTCAGTAGTAGTAGAAACTACACAGGTTATTCAAACAAGCCCTACACATAACTTCCACTTGAATAACAAAAGACAGAAATAAACAAAGAAAAACATATTTACAAGAAAGATCAGAAAGAGAGTTTGACTCGACGCAATCTAAGCAGTCGATCCAAAGTGCCTCCCTCTGTAACAATTTCCTCACTATATCGCCACCTCTGGAGGAAAGAGAAACGTTCTCAATTCCCCAGAATTTTAAGGTAGAGGCTGAGCCATTATTGGCATTTGCGTAATGCCGCGCAATTGCATAGTCCATATTTTTGGTGCAGATAGCTGTTTTGTGTTCAGCTATTCTTAATTTGAGCGCATGTTTCGTCTGACCAATGTAAACAAGCCCAGATGGGCAAACAACGTGTTGTCCTACAATTTATGAAGTATTTTATCTTGTGTTCTTTAACCAACCATGGATGATAGAATACTTTTGTGTCACTGGAGTTGGAACAATATGTACAATGACCACAGCGGTAGAAACCATTAGGGGGACCTGGCAGCCAGGTAGAGGGTGCACAACGCTGTCCCCTCCTAGAGAATATCAGGGGAGGGCAAAGTCTTTGAGCGAGGGGTGACTCTGGAGAATGTGCCCGTGTTTGAGGATTACGCGTTTTATCTGCCTGTCTGGCACTAGTTAGATCATCTTTCTAGCATGAAGCAGCCTATGTAGATTTTACAGTGGGGTGTTTGTGGCAGACAAAGTGTTTCTTGAATCTGTGCCAGGGTTTTATTGGGTCAATCTAGTTCCCTAGCTAGCCTGTTCCTGATACTAATGTTATGAGCTCCCTTACCACACAACACTCTGTCATCCGGTTGGCTATTGGCAGCGCTGCTTAATAAACCTGTGATCTGAATTTCTCCTGGCAGCGCTTGATGAACTCAGTAATCTGATTTGTTCCTTGCTGTGATTGGTTAGGTAATCCTGTGATTTAATTGGCTGCTGGCTCTATTAGGTAAAGTACTCTTTTGATCTGATTGGCTCTTGACAGTGAAGGAGCAGAAAAGGGGCTTGGTTAATGTTACCCCTATTGGTTAAGGTTAGGGTTTGGGGATAGGGTTATCTCATCCTACAGCTGTGGTTCTGACCTCTAGATGCTAGGTCCTGGAAAGGCTTGGGTAAAGCTTACCATATGCTTCCCAGTCGAAACAGTTTGTGGCTTTGCGCATATATTATGACAACATTTTGTAACGTTTTTGTTTGTTCTGGTGTTCGGCTGCGTTCTGCAGTTTTTTGGGGTGTTTCGAGCACACCATTTCTTTCTTGAAGCAAGCCAAATTTCAGTAGCTGAAGTCTATGCCCCTTCGTCTGTGATTGGTCAACAGTAGGGATTCTTCAATAAAGTGTTTGTAGTCGTTAAACGAGAGACGACAACTTTTCAATACACCAAACATCTTAGTTAGACTAAGTCCTCCTCATCACAAACGTAAAAATGAATGGCAGGGAGTATGCGAGTACAGACGTTCACTTCACCTAGCGGAGTCCGGCTAGGAGCAAACTGCTTACAGACACACCACATCATGATGCCAAAGTCACACCCACTGATGGGGAGCACACTCACCTCGTAGTGAGGTGCTGGCTGGCTGGCTGCTGAGACAGACTGCAGCATGATGCCAAACCTGAACAGCAGCCAATTCACTGAGAGGAAATCTCTAAACCCCTAACACACGTAATGCAACTCTGACAGAGTACACACACAAACACATACACACAAACCTCTGACAGAGTACACACACAAACACACACACACACAAACCTCTGACAGGGAACAATTACATGCACACAAACACACACCTTCAGAGAATAAGTTTACACACACACACACACACACACACACACACACACACACACACACACACACACACACACACACACACACACACACACACACTAGCACAGCTAGGACAAAGCTTAGCAGACTAGGGTTTTCTTCTTTATCTTCCCAAATGAAGGGATGTAACCCTAATACACAGTATAATAGGTCCTAACCAGTACTATATGTCCTAATACACAGTACTATAGGTCCCAATACATAGTACTGTAGGTCCTAACCAGTACTATAGGTCCTAACCAGTACTATAGGTCCTAACCAGTACTATAGGTCATAATACACAGTACTATAGTCCTAATACACAGTACTATAGGTCTTAATACACAGTATTATAGTCCTAATACACAGTACTATATGTCCTAATACACAGTACTATAGGTCCTAATACACAGTAGTATAGGTCCTAATACACAGTACTATAGGTTCTAATACACAGTACTATAGGTTCTAATACACAGTACTATAGGTCCTAATACACAGTACTATAGGTCCTAATACACAGTACTATAGGTCCTAATACACAGTACTATAGGTCCTAATACACAGTACTATAGGTTCTAATACACAGTACTATAGGTTCTAATACACAGTACTATAGGTCCTAATACACAGTACTATAGGTCCTAATACACAGTACTATAGGTCCTGATACACAGTACTATAGGTCCTAATACACAGTACTATAGGTCCTAATACACAGTACTATAGGTCCTAATACACAGTATTATAGTCCTAATACACAGTACTATAGGTCCCAATACATAGTACTGTAGGTCCTAACCAGTACTATAGGTCCCAATACATAGTACTGTAGGTCCTAACTAGTACTGTAGGTCCTAACCAGTACTATAGGTCCTAATACACAGTACTGTAGGTCCTAACCAGTACTATAGGTCCTAATACACAGTACTGTAGGTCCTAACCAGTACTATAGGTCCCAATACATAGTACTGTAGGTCCTAACCAGTACTATAGGTCCTAATACACAGTACTGTAGGTCCTAACCAGTACTATAGGTCCTAATACACAGTACTATAGGTCCTAATACACAGTACTATAGGTCCTAATACACAGTAGTATAGGTCCTAATACACAGTACTATAGGTCTTAATACACAGTATTATAGTCCTGATACACAGTACTATATGTCCTAATACACAGTATAATAGGTCCTAATACACAGTACTATAGGTCCTAACCAGTACTGTAGGTCCTAACCAGTACTATAGGTCCTAATACACAGTACTATAGGTCCTAACTAGCAGTAGTGTGTGTTCAGATAATTCTGGATAGGTTGTTCTAAAACATGAGGGGTCCATGCTGTGTGAGTGTGGAGCAAACTAGCCATGATAATCATTTGTTGCACTACTTTACTGCAGCCTGGCTCTGGAAAACAACATCTCTAGGGAGGTGACGCTATCACAGAATAGGGTGGAGGGAGGAGAACAAGTGGACAGAGATAACACAAAGCCCTCAGAGAGGAGAGCAGATTGAGTGAGACGGAGATTGAATAGGAGGAGAGAAAGAGAAGATGGCAGCAACAAAGAAAGCGTTTGACCGGAAGAGAGAGGGGAAGATGAGGGAAAACAGCTTTTGTCCGCTGGCAACATGCTGTCAGGGTAGGTCCCAGCTAACTACAGCAAGGTCCCCTCTTTCTCCTCTATGGCAACATGCTGTCAGGGTAGGTCCCAGCTAACTACAGCAAGGTCCCCTCTTTCTCCTCTATGGCAACATGCTGTCAGGGTAGGTCCCAGCTAACTACAGCAAGGTCCCCTCTTTCTCCTCTATGGCAACATACTGCCAGGGTAGGTCCCAGCTAACTACAGCAAGGTCCCCTCTTTCTCCTCTATGGCAACATGCTGTCAGGGTAGGTCCCAGCTAACTACAGCAAGGTCCCCTCTTTCTCCTCTATGGCAACATGCTGTCAGGGTAGGTCCCAGCTAACTACAGCAAGGTCCCCTCTTTCTCCTCTATGGCAACTATTTAAATGTTTTAAAGACCTCTCCCCTTTTTCTCTCTGTCCTTTAGGGAATGCCAAGGAGGGATGGTGCAGCCATCTAACTTCAGGGATGTGATTTTTCCTGAAATTTGATTTTTTTTCCTGAAACCAGTTATTCCTGCTTTTTTTTGTCATCATCCTCCATTACAGCAGCATTTGAGTGGATGAATTATACCCACAAAATCAATATCCCATTTCCCTGTCCTGAATTATAATGGTTTCTGTGTTGTGGACATTACTTTTTCCAGATCCAGGACAGGAGGCCTCATTCAAAGACCTGTCTGCCTATTGCCTGTCTATAGTACTGTACTATGATATGACAGTATACCTGTCTGCCTATTGCCTGTCTATAGTACTGTACTATGATATGACAGTATACCTGTCTGCCTATTGCCTGTCTATAGTACTGTACTATGATATGACAGTATACCTGTCTGCCTATTGCCTGTCTATAGTACTGTACTATGATATGACAGTATACCTGTCTGCCTATTGCCTGTCTATAGTACTGTACTATGATATGACAGTATACCTGTCTGCCTATTGCCTGTCTATAGTACTGTACTATGATATGACAGTATACCTGTCTGCCTATTGCCTGTCTATAGTACTGTACTATGATATGACAGTATACCTGTCTGCCTATTGCCTGTCTATAGTACT
The DNA here is from genome assembly GCA_023634145.1 of Thymallus thymallus. NCBI lineage: Eukaryota > Metazoa > Chordata > Actinopteri > Salmoniformes > Salmonidae > Thymallus > Thymallus thymallus. The sequence goes on along the minus strand of CM042417.1, from coordinate 5,691,649 downwards.
GTACTATGATATGACAGTATACCTGTCTGCCTATTGCCTGTCTATAGTACTGTACTATGATATGACAGTATACCTGTCTGCCTATTGCCTGTCTATAGTACTGTACTATGATATGACAGTATACCTGTCTGCCTATTGCCTGTCTATAGTACTGTACTATGATATGACAGTATACCTGTCTGCCTATTGCCTGTCTATAGTACTGTACTATGATATGACAGTATACCTGTCTGCCTATTGCCTGTCTATAGTACTGTACTATGATATGACAGTATGTGTGTCGTCTGTATCCAGGTCCGCTCTTATGGACTATTTATTTACTTGTACTTTTGTTTCGGGCATTATCAGTCCACTTAGGGCTGAATAAAGTTGTTTTATAGTATTTTAAGTATTTTAATAAATGGTACACACACACGGTCAGAGACACGCATGCGATCATGTACGCACACATACAAACAACTTGTGTTAATGAAGGGGCGTTGCTCTGTGATTAGAATTGCTACTCGGAAGGCTAAATAAATACTAATGAATGAACTCCATTTAACAAGTACACTCTCTCTTTCCACCTCTCTCTGTCTCCCCCTGTATCTTGCTCTCTCTCACTCTCTCCCTCCCTCCTTTAGTGTCTACCTGGTGTCCTCTGCTCTAGCCAATTAACTGATTGACCTGTCGGTTCAAGAGCTGCTAATCAACCTATTAATACTCAGCTGATTGGTGCTTTATGGTAAAAGGGGAAACCACTCATAGAGACCTGTAGAAGCCCACACACACACACACACACACACACACTTTGGTACACTGCAGCACATGATATTTCAGGGGAGGGAATGGCTGGTTAAAGGGATAGTTCACCTCAGAAATAAACAAGGTTTTTATAGACATCTGAACTTTGGGCAGCTCTATGCCTTTAAGTTGTTGTGTAGGCTCTGTGGTAAAGGAAATTAATGGAGAGGTCTGTGGGGAGAGAGAACATGTATAGACTTGTTTAAATCCCAGGTTGGATGCTGTTGTTTTGTTGAGGAATACTGACATAGATTACCAGAATGCTATATGACCGGATGGTTGTCAATCAGTTCCTCTATGTACAGTATGCATGTACTATAAGACCTTCATGGGGGATGAAACAGCATTGATACAACATTGACTCCGGCTCATCTTTGCAGTGATATACCTTCCTCTGTGGCTGTCTCACACCTGTGGCCCTCAGAATCATGGGCTCCCAGGGGTCCTACTCTGATTGGCTGTCTGGGTTAAGAGACAGACTCACAGTCAAGAGGAGATCATGCAATTGGCCGGTGGTGCAGAATCCCAGAGGTAATAGTACTTCAGGTGCTTTACTGCTGGAATTACATGGCAGATGTTAAATCCTCTTCATTGTCTCACACATGCATGTGCATGCAAAAACAAACTCCAGCCAGGGCCGTGACTAAAAATCATTGGATGTGTGGCGGCAGGTAGCCTGGGCCAGTAACCGAAAGGTTGCTAGATTGAATCACAGAGTCGACAAGGCAAAAATCTGTAGTTCGGCCCCTTAGCAAGACGGTTAACCCCCAACAACAACTTCTCCCCGGGCGCTGATGACGTGGCTGTCGATTTAATGCCGCCCCCCGCTCTGATTCAGAGGGGTTGGGTTAAATGCGGAAGACACATTTCAGTTGAATGTATTCAGTTGTACAACTGACTAGGTATCCCCCTTTCCCTTGCATCAGGCATGTGACTACATCAGGAGAAAACAGGACTGCTGAACTGAACACTAAGCAGCCTTGCCATTCACTCTTATTGGATCTGATTAGCTATGTACTGATACATTGCAGACCGACTGAGAGGCTGCTGGGGCCGAGCCAGGGATGGATTAGGATCAGACACACAGAGTGGAGAGACTCCCTCTAGCCGATGCACAGATCCAGAGGCCGTTTAAAAAATCACAACACCACTTGCTGGCCCTGGGACTGACATCATGAGAGGATCTCACTGGGCACAGATGTCTATTCCACGTTCAACTTCGTTGAAATTATGTGGAAACAACGTTGATTCAACCAGTGTGTGCCCAGTGGGATGGGACCGTGTTAAACACGATGGTGTTTGATAACCAGCCCTGGTTGGGTCTGTGACTCAATAGTCTGTTTGGTGGAGTAGCTAGTATACTGGGCTGCTCACAGTAGGCCTACTTTAACTTGGCTTGTTCTGCAAGTGGGAAAACTGTATGGTTGAATCAAGGAAGAATATTAGTTGAACTGTTGTAACTGCTTTGATTGAATGGCTGCGTCAGCACTGAGGTAATGTAGGGGATTCCATGAAAGAGGAACTTCTATGGTTTTGATTACACCGCCAAACTCTCACCCGTCATCTCATCTGCCTTTCCAAGAAACAGAAAAGTTAAAAACATTTTTTTTAACTTCAGAATGACAGATCAGAAGCTTTGTCTTTTGCAGTATGAGTCATCCTAACAATTACAGAACATGACAGATTCTCTCTCGCTTGTGCCAAACAATATAGTTTGAAAAGTGGGTTTACCATTAGGAAAGGGCAGCACTGGGTATTTTTTATTGGTATTTTATTAGGATCCCCTTGCAGCAGCTACTCTTTCCACATGAAACATGACATAATACAGAATATTACTAGACAAGAACAGCTCAAGGACATAACTACATCAATTAAAAAATGTATTTAAAAGGTGCCGTGAGGTGTTGCTTTATCTGTTTTTTTTAAAACAATAATGGCTCTATATAATACTATACGTTTTCTTGAATTTGTTCTGGATTTGGGGACTGTGAAAAGACCCCTGGTGGCATGGCTGGTGGGGTAAGTGTGTGTGTCAGAGCTGTGTGTAAGTTGACTATGCAAACAAGTTTGGATTTTAAACACAGTAATGTTTCTTATAAAAACAAGAAGTGATGCAGTCAGTCTCTCCTAAACTCTTCGCCAACAGAGACTGGCATGCATACTATTGATATCAGCCCTCTGATTACAATGAAGAGCAAGACGTGCCACTCTGTTCTGGACCAGCTGCAGCTTAACTTGGTCTTTCTTTGCAGCACTGGACCACATGACTGGACAGTAATCAAGATAAGACAAAACTAGAGCCTGCAGGATTTGCTTTGTGGAGTCTGGTGTCAAGAAAGCAGGACATCTCTTTATTACGGACAGACCTCTCCCCATCTTTACAACCCTTGAATCTATATGTTTTGACCAGGACAGTTTACAATCTAAGGTAACGCCAAGTAATTTAGTCTCTTCAACTTGTTCAACAGCCATTCATTACCAGATTCAGCTGAGGTCTAGAACATAGGGAATGATTTGTACCAAATACAATGCTGTTAGTTTTAGAGATGTTCAGGACCAGTTTATTAATGGCCACCCATTCCAAAACAGACTCTTTGTTAAGGGTTTCAGTGATTTCATTAGCTGTGGTTGCTGATGTGTATATGGACACACATAATATCAAAGGCTGCACCGAAATCTAACAGTACAGCTCCCACAATGTTATTATCAATTTCTTTCAACCAATCATCAGTCATTCGTGTCAGTGCAGTACATGTTGAGTGCCCTTCTCTATAAGCATGCTGACGGTCATGTTAATTAACAGAGAAATAGCATTGTATTTGGTCAAGCACAATTCTTTCCAACAGTTTGCCAAGACTGGCAGCAAGCTTATAGGTCTACTGTTTCAACCAATAAAGGCTGCTTTACAACTCTTGGGTAGCGGAATTACTTTGGCTTCCCTCCAGGCCTGAGGACAAAGACTATCCTCTAGGCTCAGATTAAAGATATGACAGATAGGAGTGGCTATTGAGTCAGCTACCATCCTCAGTAGCTTTCCATCTAAGTTGTCAATGCCAGGAGGATTATTTTCCACCTCTCCCACACTAACATTACAAAACTCAAACTTGCAATGCTTTTCTTTCATTATTTATTTTCTTTATGCATGAATATGATGGCTAACTGTTCGTTGTTGTAATTTCCTGCCTAAGTTTGCCCACTTTGCCATTGAAGTAATCATTAAAATAATTGGCAACATCAAATGGTTTTGTGACAGAAAATACATTTTATCGAATCAGATGGCTGATTCGATAAAATATGGAGTTGAATTTGTCTTTCTGCCCATAATTTCATTTAAAGTTGTCAAGTTTTTTCCCATCATTCTTTATATCATTGATCTTGGCTTCATAATACAGTTTCTTCTTTTTTGTTGTTGAGTTTAGTCACATAATTACTCAATTTGCAGTAAGTCGTGCAGCCAGATTTATTAGCCACTCCTTTTGCCCCATCTCTTTCAACCATACAGTATTTCCTCATCAATCCATGGAGCCTTAACAGTTCTAACAGTCAGTTTCTTGACAGCTGCATGTTTATCAATAATTGGAAGAAGCTATTTCATAAATGCATCAAGTGCAGCGTCTGGATGCTCCTTATTAATCACATCAGAACAACAAATATTTTTAACATCATCCACATAAGAGTCACAGCAAAATCGTTTGTATGATCTCTTATACACTATTTTAGGCCCAGCTTTTGGAACTTTGTCTTTCCTGGATATAACCACAATATTGTGATCCCTGCATCCAATGGGTGCTGATACAGCTTTAGAACAAAGTTCTACAGTATTAGGAAAAATTATTGATACATGTGGATGATCTTGTTCCTGTAGTGTTTGTAAACACCCTGGTAGGTTGATTAATAACCTGAACCAGATTACAGGCACTGGTTACAGTGAGAAGCTTCCTCTTGAGCGACTAAGACACTTTCCAATACACTTTCAAAACAACAACCTTTTCAAAACAACAAACCGAGCTCTTCTTCAACAGGAAGTGATGAAGTAAAGAGAACGGGTTTTCCCCATTTAGCTCTGATCAGTGGCGTCATTTGGCCTGGACTTCCAGGGCTTCAGCCCCGGATGGTTTTGGTCCAGTCCACAGGAGTCGCTACAGCGTAATGGGACAAGGACATCCCGACCATGACTTTAAACAGCTTGGAAAATTCCAGAAAATGATGTCATGGCTTTAATTTGAGTCAATTGGAGGTGTACCTGTGGATGTATTTCAAGGCCTACCTTCAAACTCAGTGCCTCTTTGCTCGTCATCATGGGAAAATCAAAAGAAATCAGCCAAGACCAAATTTGTAGACCTCCACAAGTCTGGTTCATCCTTGGGAGCAATTTCCAAACGCCTGAAGGTACCACGTTCATCTATACAAACAATAGTACGCAAGTATAAACACCATGGGACCACACAGCTGTCATACCGCTCAGGAAGGAGATGCGTTCTGTCTCCTAGAGATGAACGTACTTTGGTGCGAAAAGTGCAAATTAACGTAACGAAACGTATGCACCACACAGAACACACTGCAACTGCCTCTGCGACGCAATGCTGCAAGACAAACGCAGCATTCCATTAGAAATGAATGTACTTCTGGTGTACCAAAACGCAATGACGCAGTCGGTGTGTTCGAAGCAGGGTTAAGGTCAAGGGGTCCTTCACCCATGTGGAAAAGGTCAAGGGGTCTGAATACTTTCCGAAGGCACTGTACATGGGACAATATGTTAAAATGTAAAAACCTCAAACCAACTATAAATTGTAGAAATTAATTTACAAATATGAAAAGCATTCAATGAGAACAGAAAGGTGTGCAACATGAAAATATGGTCACTTTTACATTGTGTAATTTGTGTAAATTGTGTAATTTATTGATGGCTCTTAACTAACCAGCGTCATCCGGGTTTGGCCGGTGTAGGCCATCACTGTAAATAAGAATTTGTTCTTATATTATATAATTTTAGATATACTGTACTTACAATGCACCCTTCAACTTCCAGGATTGCCTATGCCTACACATGTGGTTCAATTAATGAATTAAAAAATGTAAAACACCAGATTAGATCTACATTATTTTAAATTAGGCCATCATCACTGTCAATCGTGATTGATAATTCTTCACATTTTACAGGTGAAATATCCATGCTTCTGTCATGCAGCGAGGTGAGGGAACAAGGCGCAGAGCGGGAGTTGCAAGCAGACGTTAATTATGTCAAAAAACAATAGACGACAACAAAAGACGGCAACATGAACTAGTGTGAACAAAAAGAACACACAATGTAGGTGGCCACACACTGAACTTAAATGGGATCCCCAATTAGACACAACGCAAGGCAGCTGCCTCTAATTGGGGATCAACAAAACGGTGCGGTGTACCCCTCCTCTGGAGCAATGCTTTAACCCGGACCCGGCCTGGACCTCGGTGCTGACGACTCCTTCCTCGGAGCAGGACTGGACCCCGATCCCGGACTGGGACTCGGCGCAGAGGACTCCAGCCTTGGAGTCAGCCTGGTCACAGGTCCCGGACTGGACACTGGCTCAGAGGGCGCAGACCTCGAAGTTGGCCTGCACATCGGTCCCGGACTAGGCACCGGTGCAGAGGTAGGTGCTGACCTCGGAGCAGGCCTGGACCCTGGTCCCGGATTGGGCACCGGTGCAGAGGGCACAGGCCTCGAGGCTGGACAGCACACCAGTCCCGGACTGGGCACCAGTGCAGAGGACGGCTCCGACCCCGGAGCTGGATTGTATGCCGTTTAGGGTTAGGGGTTAGGGACAATAGGATTTTGAATAAGACTGAATTGTGTGTCCCAAAATGCACCACATTCTTACATTTACAGTCATATGAAAAAGTTGGGGCACCCCTGACAATTTCCATGATTTCCATTTATAGATAATTGAGTGTTTGGATCAGCAATTAAAATTTGATCTATCAAATAACTGATGGACACAGTAATATTTCAGTAGTGAAATTAGGTTTATTGGATTAACAGAAAATGTGCAATATGCATCAAAATATAATTAGACAGGTGCATAAATTTGGGCACCCCAACAGAAAAATCACATCAATATTTAGTAGAGCCGCCTTTTGCTAAAATAACAGCCTCTAGACGCTTCCTATAGCCTCTAATGAGTGTCTGGATTCTGGATGAAGGTATTTTGGACCATTCCTCCTTACAAAACATCTCCAGTTCAGTTAGGTTTGATGGTTGCCGAGCATGGACAGCCCGCTTCAAATCATCCCACAGATTCTCAATGATATTCAGGTCTGGGGACTGGGATGGCCATTCCAGAACATTGTACTTGTTCTTCTGCATAAATGCCCGGGTAGATTTTGAGCAGTGTTTTGGGTCGTTGTCTTGTTGAAATATCCAGTAACTTCAACTTTGTGACTGATTCTTCAACATTATTCCCAAGAATCTGCTGATATTGAGTGGAACCCATGCGACCCTCAACTTTAACAAGATTCCCAGTACCGGCACTGGCCACACAGCCCCACAGCATGATGGAACCCCCACCAAATTTTACTGTTGGTAGCAAGTGTTTTTCTTGGACGCTGTGTTATTTTGCCGCCATGCATAACGCCCGTTGTTATGACCAAATAACTCAATCTTTGTTTCAGCAGTCCACAGCACCTTATTCCAAAATGAAGCTGGCTTGTCCAAATGTGTGTTTGCATACCTCAAGCGACTGTTTGTGGCGTGTGTGCAGAAAAGGCTTCTTCCGCATCACTCTCCTGTACAGCTTCTCCTTGTGCAAAGTGCGCTGAATTGTTGAACGATGCACAGTGACACACTCTGCAGCAAGATGATGTTGTAGGTCTCTGGAGGTGGTCTGTGGGCTGTTTTGGACCGTTCTCACCATCCTTCGCCTTTGCCTCTCCGATATTTTACTTGGCCTGCCACTTCTGGCCTTAACAAGAACTGTGCCTGTGGTCTTCCATTTCCTCACTATGTTCCTCACAGTGGACACTGACAGCTTACATCTCTGCGATAGCTTTTTGTAGCCTTCCCCTAAACCATAATATTGAACAATCTTTGTTTTCAGGTCATTTGAGAGTTGTTTTGAGGCCCCCATGTTGCCACTCTTCAGAGGAGAGTCAAAGAGAACAACAACTTGCAATTGGCCACCTGAAATACCTTTTCTCATGATTGGATGCACTTGTCTATGAAGTTCAAGGCTTAATGAGCTCACCAAACCAATTGTGTGTTCCAATTAATCAGTGCTAAGTAGTTACAGGTATTCAAATCAACTGCATGACAAGGGTGCCCAAATTTTTGCATAGCCTATTTTTCACATCTGATTTAATTTCATACAAGTTAATATTGCTACACTAAAAATCTTTGTCAGGACAATACCCCAGTACTCAGCTTTTATTAGAAAATGAATGGCATGCCACTGTGATCATTTTCTGTGACGACAGAGTAAATTATTATGCAGCCTCAGAGGGGTGCCCAAACTTTTTCATACGACTGTAGCTATTGAAATGTATTGGCTCTGATGCTCGTGATGGGTTTGCCCCCATTTTAATCTGCTCAAACGAAATGAGAGGGAGGGAGGGATGGGGAGAGAGAAGGAAGGAAGAGGGAGAGAGAGAGAGGGGGGGGGGGGTGAGTGAGTATGCTACGAAACTAATCGGATTATTGGAAAGTTTATCGTGTTCCTGGTTCTCTAATTCTACATTGGTTTGGTGTGTGTGGTACTTTTTATTTTTGTACTGCCTGTCTGTTTTCTTCCCGAAATGAGGACCACATTTTTCTTCTCATCACGATGATGACATTAAAAATCGGCAGAACTCTCGGTATGATTTGCTTAGGCAAGGGGGACTTTTGACTGTTGAATTAAAATGAACATAAACAATAATATTCTAATGTCTGATGTGGGCTACAACCCCGTGTAGCCTAGGTTGGTATTCCAGGGAGAGCAAAGAAATATGGTTTGATGTTTATTTTTCACGGAATGCGGGATTATGGAGTTGAAATATTAACTGGGAAATATCCCCCAACGGAGTAGGAGCAGCAGTTGGCCTGTTGGATTACGTCAAAACGGGTTACCAAACCTTTACTTGTCATTCCATTTCCATGCTCTTTACAAAGTTAAACTCATAATCCGAGTTGATGTTGGCAAAAACGTCCAAGTGCGCCAGCCCACATCCACGGTTCTTCCCCCCGAGGAGGACAGCCACCTAGGGGGTTAGATGGTTCTGATCACGGATGAGAGAGACGGAGGTGGCTCCTCCACTACGACCCGTGTCAAACAGCAGCAGCAGAGCCCCAAAGGCGCCAGCGCTTTCGCCCAGGTCGACCCGACCATAACCTTATCCTTATCAGACAACGACTCATACCTTGGGTCTTGTGAGTCTGAGGGAGACGAGGACGATGACTACGAGGAATACGACGATTTCTCGTTATTACCGGACACAAAGAGTATCGCCTCGGACGACTCATTCTACCCACCGGACGATGCGTTCGCGGACAACGAGCGGACCCCCTCTCCGCAGAGTCCCGAGCCGCTGTCGTTCTTCCAGGCGTGCTGCACCAACAACGCCACGATAGTCCGGATCATGATCCGACAAGGTGTGAGGGAGGAGGAGGTGAGGGAGACGGATAGAAACAACAGGGTAAGTCGAGTTCAATATGGTCATATGGTCAAATAGTTTCCTCGGAAAGTGTTCTGTTCTAATGCATGTATATCCAGTGGCTTCTCGTTTTGTTGTGCGTTTGGAGATTAGAAAGATAGAATTAGCTAGTTTGTACTCAATGGCATGAGGTGCGAACTCATCTATGCGTAATTACGCATGGTCAAAGTGCGTATCCAAACTGTTGCATGTCTGTTGGAGGAACATCGGGCATTTCGCACGTTGATGTCACAGGGGTTAAACATAACATTTCTGAGAAGTTTAAAGAACATGTCATCCACTACAACAGTATTCAGATTATCTATATATATTGACCACTGTGGCAGATATTCAAACTTTCAGTCATGATGAACTTTGTTTCCCAAAGTTATAACTATCCTTCCACCTCAGCTGAGCTGAGTTGCTAATGTGTTTGTTCTACAGGAGAATCAGAGTCAGGCCCACATCTAGGAGGAAGCGCTGTGTTTCCTTTGGTACGGGTTTGTTATGTTATTAAGATGGTTTCCTGTTAATGGAAAGGGTTGAAACATCACATGGGCATACTGTATATTACCCAGTTCCATGTTTTATTCAAGTTATTTGAAAAACGTCCATATTAATTTAATTTGTGTGTGTGACATGTGTGTTTGTGGCTGCCCAGGGTTTACAGAGAGAGGAGCCTGGAGCTCTGCTAGTCATAATTACAGCAACAGTGAAACACTAAGTCTCTCACAGTCAGCAGAACAGCCAGTCTAGTGTGTGTGTGTGTGTGTGTGTGTGTGTGTGTGTGTGTGTGTGTGTGTGTGTGTGTGTGTGTGTGTGTGTGTGTGTGTGTGTGTGTGTGTGTGTGTGTGTGTGTGTGTGTGTGTGTGTGTGTGGATGGATTTAGGGTAATTGTGAGAAAGTCAGTGTACTATTACACTACCGTTCAAAAGTTTGGGGTCACTTAGAAATGTCCTTGTTTTTTTAAGAAAAGCTAATGATTTGTCCATTAAAATAACATCAAATTGATCAGAAATACAGTGTAGACATTGTTCATGTTGTAAATAACTATTGTAGCTGGAAACGGCTGATTTTTTATGGAATATCTACATAGGCGAACAGAGGCCCATTATCAGCAACCATCACGCCTGTGTTCCAATGGCACGTTGTGTTAGCTAATCCAAGTTTATCATTTTAAAAGGCTAATTGATCATTAGAAAAACCTTTTGCAATTATGTTAGCACAGCTGAAAAACTGTTGTGCTAATTAAAGGAGCAATAAAACTGTCCCACAAATGCTGATGTTCCAGATACTCAACTAGTCTAAAGAAGGCCAGTTTTATTGCTTGTTTAATTAGCACAACAGTTTTTCTTTCAAAAACAAGGACCCCAAACTTTTGAACAGTAGTGTAGGTTTGCTTACTGACTTTCTAATATGAATCTACTGTCAAATGAAGGGCTTGTTACGACAGTATTTTCCAGAGACCTATGAGAAGAGTTTTCTCATATAGGCCTACAGGCTGTTCAGCGACACATTACAACTCAATAACTTCTTTAAATAAATCATAGTAATACTGTACATTGGATTAGACAGTGCAAAGTGATTAGACTGTTTAATAATGTTACGATCCACCTGGTGTTTTAACTGTCATTATGACTCACCACAGCCTACACAACACTGGAAGTGGCTGGAAACCACCAGTGGGGCCCACCTGCGGGGCCCACCTGCGAGGCCCACCTGCCTTTCACACTCAGACACTCAAAGCCACTAAAGACAAACTACCCTTTAAGTCTTCACCTCTGTATGTTGTTTTGATTTTTAATGCAAAGGACAGTTGCATAAACATATGCATACAAACACACACTCACTTGTTCTGTCAGTGCACTGCATCAGGGCCTGTACAGTGAAGTGTTCATGCAGTCCTCTCTCTGTGTGTAATCAATGATGAGGTCAGAGGGCCTGAGGGAGGAAGAGCAGGAACTACATCATCAGAATCGGAATGCCATGATGCCGACTGGATGTGTCTCTCTGCCTGGCCCTGTGCCTGCTACCCAACTCACCCCATGCTGTATAGCATTCCCCATCAATGCTCCTAGTGTGTGTGTGTGTGTGTGTGTGTGTGTGTGTGTGTGTGTGTGTGTGTGTGTGTGTGTGTGTGTGTGTGTGTGTGTTGGTGACTTTGTACCTGCATTCCTCATCAACGCTGCATGTCAAATAATTCTCATGGGAATTACAGTACTCAGGACTGTATGTGAGGAGAGGAGTGTGTGTGGATATCTACAGTTGGAAGAGAGAGAGCGAGAGAAGAGATAGAGGTCATAGAAACAAGGGACAATGTTTTCATCTGTGAAATGATCTCTTGGATCAGGAATGATGATCTTAGCTATCTGTCATACTGTCAACAACACTGTTTTGGGTTTGTGTCTCTCTGAGTGACGTACGTCCCATCTCATGTCCTCTGGTGTTACATAGGCCAGAGTGAGACTCTCAGCAACATCTGTATCTGATACACAGACAGAAACAAAACAAAATCAGAGTTTTTAATCTTTGTTTCCATTGAACATGCCATACAAATAAAGGCATTTTAATTAATGATATGGAGAGTGCCTTGGTCCTCGTTTCTTTTTGAAAATCTGTTTAATATTTTTAAACAGTTTAAATATTAAAGGAACAAGTAACACATATAGAATTCTGTTTGCTATTGCTGTAGTTTAGAAGTTGTCAAATTGAACAATGGAATCTGGTCAGTTGAAGACAATGAACAGGCAATATGGTACAGTAACATGGTACCGTACAGGAACATTACACAGTCAACATCCTCTCTAGGGGGTTAAAGGTCATCGTCCCGACTCGACACAACCCTGATGACAGAGATAACCTCTAAACCAGTGGAGGCTCCTCAGAGGAGGAAGGGGAGGACCATCCTCCTCAGTGAATTTCATAAAACAAAAATAGTGAAACATTAAAGTTATCCTTTTTAGATAAAACTATACAAAATATATTCACGACACCAAATAACTGATTAAAACACACTGTTTTGCAATGAAGGTCTACAGTAGCCTCAGCAGCACTCTGTAGGGTAGCACCATGGTGTAGCCGGAGGACAGCTAGCTTCCGTCCTCCTCTGTGTACATTGACTTCAACACAAAACCTAGGAGGCTCACGGTACTCACCCCCTTCCATAGACTTACACAGTAATTATGACAACTGGCCACTGTGATGATGTCCTCCAACCTATCATAGCTTTTGCAGCATGAACTGACATGCTGTCCACCCAGTCAAAGGATCAGAGAATGAATCTAGTACTGAAAGCATAAGCTACAGCTAGCTAGCACTGCAGTGCATAAAATGTGGTGAGTAGTTGACTCAGAGAGAGAAAAACATTAGTTGAACAAATTAATTTCTTCCAAAATTAAGGAGAAACAAGAGAGAGAAAGACATTTGGTTGTTTGTTTTTTAACTTTCACTTTGCTAGCAAATGCATCTAGGTAGTTCAGCCTTCTCAAACAGAGAGGGATGCTATGTTAGCTAGCTGGCTATGGCTATCCAATGCTGGAACTCTTCCAAGTCAAGGTAAGCGTTTGGTTTTATTAATGTATTGCCACCGGGGCTGTACTGCATGATTGTAGCGGGTTTACTAACACGTTAGTTCTAGTAGTTCTAGTTGACTATGACTTGACAATGATGTAGGCTGTGTGTAGCGGTTAGCGGTCATGATATGAAGGTTTGGCTTGGAAAGGTTTTTTTTGCCTGGTCACAGACAGCTGATGTGCACTGAAGTCCACAAGTGAAAGGAAAAGGTGAGAGGAGGAGAGCGCGCAGATAGTTTAATTATATATACAACGAGCAAAGTGATCATGCTGTTTTTATGTGGCTGCTATGAAAGTGAACTGTTTTCGTGTGATCAGGGGTGTATTCATTCCACTGATTCTGTTGAAAAACATTTCTTAAACGGAAGCAAATGGAACAAAACGGGAATAAACATACATGAATTTGTCCAATAGAAACTCTCGTTTTGCAGCTGTTGAAGTAATGATTACAGCCGAGATTAGCTAGATGCAGGCAAAAGTGTGCAAGGCAGTATTAAATGTGCCACTGTCTGTCACCTTCATTACTCAAAGATCTCTCGACCTGTGCACCTACGTTGTAAACTTTCATTTAAAGGTTGTAGCCAACTCAAATGGGTACAGGGACAATTTGAGTATCATGTAGTAGCCTAAACCTATCAATGTTACATTGAGCTGGGTGAATGGAATATAACCCCTAGAGAGGAAGACACACTGACTGGATGGACAATGGGAAGTTTCTTAACAATCAACATAATACATTTCTTGTTTCTTGAGGTTGATCTTTTTTTTAAGAAGAAAGGCTTGAATATACTGTATGCCTTCAACACAATCACACCACTCCCTCAGCACTGGGCTGTTTCTGAACAGAGTAGTGTGTGTGCGTGTCAGCAGTGGCAGTCCCTCTCTCCTTCTGTCTTGGTTTAGTCTCTCCCACGCTCTCTCTCTCTCTCTCTCTCTCTCTCTCACACAGATGGATGGATGGATGGACACACAGCAGATCACTAGAATGAGGCCATCACTTTCTCTGTCCCTTCCCCATGTTACCTCACCTCTCTCTCTCTCTCTCTCTCACACAGATGGATGGATGGATGGACACACAGCAGATCACTAGAATGAGGCCATCACTTTCTCTGTCCCTTCCCCATGTTACCTCACCTCTCTCTCTCTCTCTCTCTCACACAGATGGATGGATGGATGGACACACAGCAGATCACTAGAATGAGGCCATCACTTTCTCTGTCCCTTCCCCATGTTACCTCACCTCTCTCTCTCTCTCTCTCTCACACAGATGGATGGATGGATGGACACACAGCAGATCACTAGAATGAGGCCATCACTTTCTCTGTCCCTTCCCCATGTTACCTCACCTCTCTCTCTCTCTCTCTCTCTCTCTCTCTCTTTCTCTCTCTCAGTGTGAGGCTGATAGGGCTAAGCTTTTCTATTTCTGTCTCTCTATATTCCCAGATTACTCCCTGGCACTGGGTCTCTCTCTCTCTCTCTCTCTCGCTCTGTGTGTGTGTGTGTGTGTGTGTGTGTGTGTGTGTGTGTGTCAGCGGGTGTGTACATGTGGGGCTGAGAGTGGAGTAGTTTCACTCAGTGACGCTGTTGACCTTAAGGACCTCCACCTACAGTTAAAGTCGGAAGTTTACATATCCTTAGTCAAATACATTTAAACTCAGTTTTTCACAATTCCTGACATTTAATCCTAGTAAAAATTCCCTGTTTTAGGTCAGTTATTTTTAGGTTAGGTTATTTTAAAAGCTTTCATCACATTCCCAGTGGGTCAGAAGTTTACATACACTCAATTAGTATTTGGTAGCATTGCCTTTAAGTTGTTTATCTTGGGTCAAACGTTTCGGTTAGCCTTCCACAAGCTTCCCACCATTTGCGACCAAGCTTTAACTTCCTGACTGATGTCTTGAGATGTTGCTTCAATATATCCACATAATTTTCCTTCCTCATGATGCCATCTATTTTGTGAAGTGCACCAGTCCCTCCTGCAGCAAAGCACCCCCACAACATGATGCTGCCACCCCCGTGCTTCACAGTTGGGATGGTGTTCTTCGGCTTGCAAGCCTCCCTCTTTTTCCTCCAAACATAACGATGGTCATTATGGCCAAACAGTTATATTTTTGTTTCATCAGACCAGAGGACTCCAAAAAGTACGATCTTTGTCCCCATGTGCAGTTGCAAACAATAGTCTGGCTTTTTTATGGCTGTTTTGGAGCAGTGGCTTCTTCCGTGCTGAGCTGCCTTTCAGGTTATGTCAATATAGGACTCATTTTATTGTGGATATAGATACTTTTGTACCTGTTTCCTCCAGCATCTTCACAAGGTCCTTTGCTGTTGTTCTGGGATTGATTTGCACTTTTCACACCAAAGTACGTTCATCTCTAGGAGACAGAACGCGTCTCCTTCCTGAGCGGTATGACGGCTGCATGGTCCCATAGGGACGGTAGGCCTTGAAATACATCCACAGATACACCTCCAATTGACTAAAATTATGTAGATTAGCCTATCAGAAGCTTCTATAGCCATGACATCATTTTCTGGATTTTTCCAAGCTGTTTAAAGGCATAGTCAACTTAGTGTATGTAAACTTCCGACCCACTGGAATTGTGATATAGTGAATTATAAGTGAAATAGTCTGTTAACAGTTGTTGGAAGAATTACTTGTGTCATGCACAAAGTAGATGTCCTAACCGACTTGCCAAAACTATAGTTTGTTAACATTAAATCTGTGGAGTGGTTGAACAATGAGTTTTAATGACTTCAACCTAAGTGTATGTAAACTTCCGACTTCAACTGTATATCTAATGTGACTAGCCCTGATGCTCCTCCCTCTTTCCCTCTACCCCTCTTCTCCCTGCAGGTACTGAGTCTGAGGTGCTAAAAGAGCTCCTTAATCTTGACCCAAAAAAAACATCTGGGTCAGATGGTTTAGATCCTTTTTCTTTAAAGTTGCAGCCCCTATCATCGCAGAACCTGGCATTTTTAATCTGTCTCTCCTTTCTTGGGAGGTTCCCAGTGCTTGGAAGGCAGCCACCATACGCTCTTTATTTAAAGATCGAGCTGATACTAACTGTTGTATGCCATCTTCTATCTTGCCCTGTTTGTCAAAAGTGTTGGGAAAACGTGTCAATAATAAACTGACTGGCTTTCTTGATGTCTATAGTATTCTCTCTGGTATAAGCCTTGCGTCCCTATTTATTAATGTTTTCGTTTCACGCTGTTGACGGTAGTAGCACTTGATTCAGCAGCCCTAGCCCCGGGAAAACAAAGTGTTCCCATTTTGAACCATTTCATGTGTATGAAGGTAGAACCACGCCTACCCGGCAGGGCCCATAGATCAAATCGAGTGCATCTATAAACCTACCGCTGGCCAATCAGATAGCTGAGATCACAGCGTCTGCACAATTTCCTCGTGCCATGGACTGTGAAAAGAAACCTCGAACACACACAACTTTTATAACTATGGCTAGAGAGAGACTCAACGAATACAGCAAAGAGTTGATGTTTTTTATGAGTAAATTAATCTTTAAGTTGTCGTTCAGCACTGTCAAAACATGGTTCAACAGTTTTATAAGCCATACAATGCGCGTTTCGATAAGCTTGCGTTGTTCTTATTTGCGGGATGTGTCTTTTTTAATATCAATAAAAATATTTACTTTCTCTGGTCATAGGAGTACCAACATGAAATGGGGCATGAGACAGTAATAATGCAGTGTGACTTGAGTTTCGCCATCAGCTGGAAGACTGTCCCCTTTTCTCAGCAGAGGGAGAGAGAGAGGAGGAACGGTGAGTCGGGTGAGAGGCTGCCTCACTGCTGCTCGCTGCCTCCCCTCAGGCTGACCATCAGATGCAGGCCATCAGTCCGGTAATATTTTTGAAAAGCAAATTATTATGCACACTCAGTTGTGCCTCACAAGTAATACAACAAATGATCTATTACCAGTGTGATTATATAGATACAGCTTTGAAATATAATTTCAAAATGGTCTGAGAAGAACAGGATTGGCAGGGCAATTCAAGTGTATGCAGTGATAATGTACTGGGCCTATAGCCTAATGCACAAACCTCACTGTTTTTAATAGGTTAATGTTGCATAGGCTTAAATGTTTTAAGTAATGTGTAAAAATGTATATATGAGCTGCAGATCTTGGCACCAGTGTGTTTACTTACTTAGGGTTTAGAGCAGGTTCCCCAACTGGTGGCATCCGGGCCGATTTTGGCCCTGGGGTGGTTTTATTTGGCCCCCCCACGTTTTCGGATTCAAACGTTTTATTTTGGGTAATTTTCATTGTAGTACATAAAAGACTGTAAAAACCGGTTTGAAAGGATTATGTTTTAGTCAAACATTATATCTGTTTGGGCTTCTTGTGGTCAATTTGCCGTCTACAAATTATTTTAAATATATTCCGTCCCCTGACCATCGTCCCGTGGCTGAATCTAGTTGATGATCCCGAGTGGTGCAGCGGTCTAAGGCACTGCATCTCAGTGCTAGAGGCGTCACTACAGACCCTGGTTCGGGTTGTATCACAACCGTCCGTGATCAGGAGTCACATAGGGCGGCGCAGAAATGGCCCAGTGTCGTCT
This sequence comes from Thymallus thymallus, assembly GCA_023634145.1. Classification (NCBI taxonomy): domain Eukaryota; kingdom Metazoa; phylum Chordata; class Actinopteri; order Salmoniformes; family Salmonidae; genus Thymallus; species Thymallus thymallus. The sequence continues at coordinate 5,674,076 of CM042417.1, read as the reverse complement.
AGGTTAGGGGAGGGTTTGGCCGGGGAAGGCCGTCATTGTAAAATAAGAATTTGTTCTTAACTGACTTGCCTAGTTAAATAAAGGTTAAATGAAACATTTAATAAATAGAGCTTCATACAAGTACTTAGGAGTATGTCTGGACGGTACACTGTCCTTCTCTCAGCACATATCAAAGCTGCAGGCTAAAGTTAAATCTAGACTTGGTTTCCTCTATCGTAATCTCTCCTCTTTCACCACAGCTGCCAAACTAACCCTGATTCAGATGACCATCCTACCCATGCTAGATTACGGAGACATCATTTATAGATCAGCAGGTAAGGGTGTTCTCCAGCAGCTAGATGTTCTTTACCATTCGGCCATCAGATTTGCCACCAATGCTCCTTATAGGACACATCACTGCACTCTATACTCCTCTGTAAACTGGTCATCTCTGTATACCCGTCGCAAGACCCACTGGTTGATGCTTATTTATAAAACCCTCTTAGGCCTCACTCCCCCCTATCTGAGATATCTACTGCAGCCCTCATCCTCCACATACAACACCCGTTCTGCCAGTCACATTCTGTTAAAGGTCCCCAAAGCACACACATCCCTTGGTCGCTCGTCTTTTCAGTTCGCTGCAGATAGCGACTGGAACGAGCTGCAACAAACACTCAAACTGGACAGTTTTATCTCAAATCTCTTCATTCAAAGACTCAATCATGGACACTGACTGACAGTTGTGGCTGCTTTGCATAATTAATTTTTGTCTCTACCTTCTTGCCCTTTGTGCTGTTGTCTGTGCCCAATAGGGTTTGTACCATTTTTGTGCTGCTACCATGTTGTGCTGCTGCCATGCTGTGTTGCTGCCATGTTGTGTTGTTGTCTTAGGTCTCTCTTTACGTAGTGTTGTGGTGTCTCTCTTTATGTAGTGTTGTGGTGTCTCTCTTTATGTAGTGTTGTGGTGTCTCTCTTTATGTAGTGTTGTGGTGTCTCTCTTTATGTAGTGTTGTGGTGTCTCTCTTTATGTAGTGGTGTGGTGTCTCTCTTTATGTAGTGTTGTGGTGTCTCTCTTTATGTAGTGGTGTGGTGTCTCTCTTTATGTAGTGGTGTGGTGTCTCTCTTTATGTAGTGTTGTGGTGTCTCTCTTTATGTAGTGGTGTGGTGTCTCTCTTTATGTAGTGGTGTGGTGTCTCTCTTTATGTAGTGGTGTGGTGTCTCTCTTTATGTAGTGGTGTGGTGTCTCTCTTTATGTAGTGTTGTGGTGTCTCTCTTTATGTAGTGTTGTGGTGTCTCTCTTTATGTAGTGTTGTGGTGTCTCTCTAGTCGTGATGTGTGTTTTTGTCCTACATTTACATTTTTTATTCTGTCCCCACAGGAGGCCTTTTAATAGGCCGTCACTGTAAAGCCCTGTCCCCACAGGAGGCCTTTTGATAGGCCGTCACTGTAAAGCCCTGTCCCCACAGGAGGCATTTTGATAGGGCGTCATTGTAAAGCCCTTTCCCCACAGGAGGCCTTTTGATAGGCCGTCACTGTAAAGCCCTGTCCCCACAGGAGGCCTTTTGATAGGCCGTCATTGTAAAGCCCTGTCCCCACAGGAGGCCTTTTGATAGGCCGTCATTGTAAAGCCCTGTCCCCACAGGAGGCCTTTTGATAGGCCGTCACTGTAAAGCCCTTTCCCCACAGGAGGCCTTTTGATAGGCCGTCATTGTAAAGCCCTGTCCCCACAGGAGGCCTTTTGATAGGCCGTCACTGTAAAGCCCTTTCCCCACAGGAGGCCTTTTGATAGGCCGTCACTGTAAAGCCCTGTCCCCACAGGAGGCCTTTTGATAGGCCGTCACTGTAAAGCCCTGTCCCCACAGGAGGCCTTTTGATAGGCCGTCATTGGAAATACGAATTTGTTATTAAATGACTTGCCTAGTTAAATAAACGGTAAATCATTATTTATTTTTTTAATCCCGTGTTCTGGCATTTTGGCCACCTGTACGTTTTTGTTCTAGGAAATGTATGACTAGACATGTTATATTAACACCTGCTCATCAAATATATGTTATCTGTCTCAAAAACAGCAGAAATGTGTCACTTGTATAACAATTAGGGTTAATAAACTTAATGTTTCCACGACAGGGTTGGTAGAGCATGGCACTTGCAATGCCAGGGTTGTGGGTTCGATTCCCACAGGGGACCAGTATGAAAAAACTATGAACATGTATGAACTAACTGAGTGTAAGTCGCTCTGGATAAGAGCGTCTGATAAATGACTAAAAGGTAAATGATAAGGGCGTTGCTCTATGAACGCCAGACTGCTGTCTTTTAGTCAATGCATATCTTCAACATTAGCCCATTTAGATCTTGAATTTGTTCTGTGGATGAAGGATTTGCACTGTTGCTAACAAGTAATCTTACAAAATGTAAAACATGATCCAACAACCTTGGATATGGAAACCTGTGACACATAATAATGTCACACTGAAGACAGGCTTCCATCCTCATTCTAGTTCACTTCCCTGGTTAGTTTGTCATCATGTTTAGTTTACTTGTTTTAATTTGTGATTTTATAGCTTTTTATCCTGCAGATTTTCTTGTGCATGTTAAGTGACTTTGGGTGTCTTGAAAAGCACTTAAAATAAAATGTATTATTGTTATGAATGGAACTTTTTTCAAATTTCAATTCATAACAGTTTGAAGTGCATTTAAAAAACAACAACATTCAGATCCTTTTGAAGCTGCTACGCAGTTATGCAGAACATTGTGCAAGAGCTGGGGCAATTTCAATCCACTACAGAACAGATTAGGATTTGGGAAGGACACACAAGTTAATCTGCTTTAAGAACAAACCTGCACCTATGCCCTACATTTAAAACATACAAAATTCAGCAATTTTTATGGACAGCTACAGTATGTACAGTATGTGCAAAGGCAATATTTTACACACAGCCATCGTCTCACATAGAACATTGACACCAATGTACAATTTCACTGCTCAGTTTTTACATGTATTCCTGATTGTACACCACATAAATCCCTTAAATCAGCCACACATGATCACACGCACACACACAAAGGCACACACACAAACCCACACAACCGTGCACACACAAAGAAACGTTGTTCCCTGGAAGTACCTCTCAGGCTGATTGTTTTAGGGTTGAGCCGTGACTGTCTGGCATTATTTTTAGCTTCAGCACTCTATAGGCTTGTCTCATATTGGCTTGTCCCCCCCTCCTCCACGCACGCACGCACGCACGCACGCACGCACGCACGCATGCATGCAAACACTCAACCTGTTGCTTTAAACAATCACCTCTCATTAATCTTGATTGCAGGTTAATCCAGGATAACACACATGCGATCTCAGTCAGGATTACAACTGTTAGTCCTTCTGTAACAGGCTGTTATATATATTTTTATTTTTTTATTTATTTCACCTTTGTTTAACTAGGCAAGTCAGTTAAGAACAAATTCTTATTTACAATGATGGCCTACCAAAAGGCAAAAGACCTCCTGCGGGGACGGGGGCTGGGATAAAAATAAATAAAAATAAAATAAATTATAATATAAAATATAAATATAGGACCAAACACACATCACGACAAGAGAGACAAAACAACACTACATAAAGAGATACCTAAGACAACAACACAGCATGTGCAAGAAGGTAGAGAAGACAATACATCACGCAAAGCAGCCACAACTGTCAGTAAGAGTGTCTATTATTGAGTCTTTGAATGAAGAGATTGAGATAAAACTGTCCAGTTTGAGTGTTTGTTGCAGCTCGTTCCAGTCGCTAGTTGCAGCGAACTGAAAAGACGTGCGATCCAGGGATGTGTGTGCTTTGGGGACCTTTAACAGAATGTTACTGGCAGAACGGGTGTTGTATATGGAGGATGAGGGCTGCAGTAGATATCTCAGATAGGGGGGAGTGAGGCCTAAGAGGGTTTTATAAATAAGCATCAACCAATGGGTCTTGCGACGGGTATACAGAGATGACCAGTTTACAGAGGAGTATAGAGTGCAGTGATGTGTCCTATAAGGAGCATTGGTGGCAAATCTGATGGCCGAATGGTAAAGAACATCTAGCCGCTCGAGAACACCCTTACCTGCCGATCTATAAATTATGTCTCCGTAATCTAGCATGGGTAGGATGGTCATCTGAATCAGGGTTAGTTTGGCAGCTGCGGTGAAAGAGGAGCGATTACGATAGAGGAAACCAAGTCTAGATTTAACTTTAGCCTGCAGCTTTGATATGTGCTGAGAGAAGGACAGTGTACCGTCTAGCCATACTCCTAGTACTTGTATGAGGTGACTACCTCAAGCTCTAAACCCTCAGAGGTAGTAATCACACCTGTGGGGAGAGGGGCATTCTTCTTACCAAACCACATGACCTTTGTTTTGGAGGTGTTCAGAACAAAGTTAAGGGTAGAGAAAGCTTGTTGGACACAAAAAAGCTTTGTTGTAGAGAATTTAACACACAATCCGTGGAGGGGCCAGCTGAGTATAAGACTGTATCATCTGCATATAAATGGATGAGAGCTTCCTGCTCCCTGAGCTATGTTGTTAATGTAAATTGAGAAGAGCGTGGGGCCTAGGATTGAGCCTTGGGGTACACCCTGGTCGAGGCAAATTTATGGTGAAATGGTTGTCTTTCCACTTCCGTATTATGGCCCCAACAGTGCTCAATGGAACATTCAGAAGCTTAGAAATGCACCTATAACCAATGCCATCATTATGTTTTGCAACAATTAGGTTGCGAATGTCTTGAGACAGCTCTTTGCTTTTACCCATCATGAGATGTGTCTTGTGTGACACCTTGGCAATGAGACCTTTTTGTAGGCCATCAGTTGGGACTGAACCAGCTGATATTAATTTGCACTGACAGGGGGCTGGACTGCTTTTTAATTACTGATAGTTTTCAGCTGTTGTCTTGGCTTTCCATGCCTTTTTTAACCTCCCTTTCTTCATGTGTTCAATACTTTTTCCCTGTGTCATTTCACATTATTACATAATTTCTGAACTTATTTGTTTTGGTTTGGTGACGTGTTCAATACTTATTTCACCCGCTGTATATGTGTAACAGTCCTGTGCTCCAACCTCTATATATATGTAACAGTCCCCTGCTCCAACCTCTATATGTATGTAACAGTCCCCTGCTCCAACCTCTATATATATGTAACAGTCCCCTGCTCCAACCTCTATATGTATGTAACAGTCCTCTGCTCCAACCTCAATATACTGGTTCCCCGTGGGAATCGAACCCACAGCCCTGGCGTTGCAAGCGCCATGCTCTACCATCTGAGCTACACGGGACTACATACATATAGAGGTTGGAGCAGGGGACTGCCACACTGGGCGCCCGTGAAGCAGTTGTTGTGGGGGGTTAAGTACCTTGCTAAAGGGCACAACGGGAGTCAATGGCATCTTGGATTTGATACCAGCAACCATAAGGTTGCCAGCTCACTTCCCAACAGATTATTTTACCAGTAAGACCCAGGATTCAAACTGACAAACCTACGGTTGCTGGCTCGCCTCTCTAACCTTTAGGCTACCTGCCGCCCCTACTCTAATATACCGTATCAGTCAAAGGTTTGGACACACTTCTCATTCTTTATTTTTACTATTTTCTACATTGTAGAATAATAGTTAAGACATCAAAACTATGAAATAACACATATGGAATCATGTAGTAACCAGAAAAGTGTTATACTGTGTATATATATATAGACACTAGAGATGAGGAAATAATACTTATTTTATATTTCAGATTCTTTAAAGTAGCCACCCTTTGCCTTGATGACAGCTTTGCACACTCTTGGCATTCTCTCAACCAGCTCCATGAGGTAGTCACCTGGAATGCATTTCAATTAACAGGTGTGCCTTGTTAAAAGTTTGTGCAATTTCATTCCTTCTTAATGCGTTTGAGCAATCAGTTGTGTTGTGACAAGGTAGGGGTGGTATACAGCCCATTTGGTAAAAGTCCATATTATGGCAAGAACAGCTCAAGTAAGCAAAGAGAAACGACAGTCCATCATTACTTTAAGACATGAAGGTCAGTCAATCTGTAAAATGTCAAGAACTTTGAAAGTTTCTTCTAGTGCAGTTGCAAAAACCATCAAGCGCTATGATGAAACTGGCTCTCATGAGGACTACGACAGGAAAGGAAGACCCAGATTTACCTCTGCTGCAGAGGATACATTCATTAGAGTTACCAGCCTCAAAAAATTGCAGCCCAAATAAATGCTTCACAGAGTTCAGGTAACAGACACATCTCAACATAAACTGTTCAGAGGAGACTGTGTGAATCAGGACTTCATGGTCGAATTGCTGCAAAGAAACAACTACTAAAGGACACCAATAAGAAGAAGAGACTTGCTTGGGCCAAGAAACACGAGCAATGGACATTAAACCAGTGGAAATCTGTCCTTTGATCTGATGAGTCCAAATCTGAGATTTTTGGTTCCAACCGCCGTGTCTTTGTGTGACGCAGAGTAGGTGAACGGATGATCTCTGTATGTGTGGTTCCCACCTTGAAGCATGGAGGAGGAGGTGTGATGGTGTGGGGGTGCTTTGCTGGTGACAATGTCAGTGATTTATTTAGAATTCAAGACACACTTAACCAGTATGGCTACCACAGCATTCTGCAGCGATACGCCATTCCATTTGGTTTGCATTTTTTGGGAGCATCATTTATTTTTCAACAGGACAATGACCCAACAAACCTCCAGGCTGTATAACGGCTATTTGACCAAGAAGGAGAGTGATGGAGTGCTGCATCAGATGACCTGGCCTCCACAATCACCTGACCTCAACCCAATTGAGATTGTTTGGGATGAGTTGGACTGCAGAGTGAAGGAAAAGCATTCAACAAGTTCTCAGCATATGTGGGAACTCCTTCAAGACTGTTGGAAAAGCATTCCAGGTGAAGCTGGTTGAGAGAATGACAAGAGTGTGCAAAGCTGTCATCAGGGCAAAGGGTGGCTACTTTGAAGAATCTAAAATCTAAAATGTTATTTCATAGTTTTGATGTCTTCACTATTATTCTTCAATGTAGAAAATAATAAAAATACAGAAAAACCCTTGAATGAGTAGGTGTCCAAACTATTGACTGGTACTGTATATATTTTACTCCTAATAGAAATAATTAACTAAGTTTGCTCTCTCTATTGTGCTGTTCTTTATTCTCCTCTCCTCTCCTCTCCTCTCCTTTGCCTCTCCCACCCCTTCCTCTCTCTGGCTTCTGGCGGTAAAGTTGTTTGTTTTGGCTGATGAAGTGTTGGCCTTCCGGAAAACACCAGGACTTTTCCAGGAGATTCCAAGCTGTTTATACAAACACATTACACTGGCATTCCAAAAACACGGCATGACAGAAAGCAGTAGGAGTTTTCCACAAGGATCAAAATTCTGTTTTAACAGCAAACAACACTGATTTAATGTTGACTGTATGATATTGGTTTTAGACTGTACATACTGGCCTCCCGTTGTTGTCTAACCTCTTTGACACTGGCTTGGATCTCATATCATGTTTCCCCAGTGAAGCATCAGAACAGAACTTCTCATTCAGACATCTTCATACAACTCCTAGTACTGTCAACTAGGTGGGTCTATTCAGAAACCAGGCATGGAGACACACACACACACACACACACACACACACTGTGGCCTTCCCAGGAGTAGCCCCCTCAGCGCTACAGGTAGAGAGGGTGGGAGGGAGAAACAGAGCTGTAGAGGACAGAACAGTAAAACAGTTGTGACTGTCCGTGTCTGAGGTAGTCTCTCTCTCTCTCTCTCTGTCTGTCTGTCTCTCTCTCTCTCTCTGTCTGTCTGTCTGTCTCTCTCTCTCTCTCTCTCTCTCTCTCTGTCTCTCTCTCTCTCTCTCTCTCTCTCTCTGTCTCTCTCTCTCTCTCTCTCTCTCTCTCTCTCTCTCTCTCTCTCTCTCTCTCTCTCGCTCTCTCAGACGGGGCTGATGGTGGCGTGTTACCAGGGTTACGTTGACGTTGTCATAGCGTTGGCTCAGTGTTGTCACCTGGATGTCAACTGGCAGGACACGGAGGGGAATACCGCCCTCATCACAGCTGCACAGGCAGGTAGGACACATGCAAACACACAGATCCACACACACCCGCATGCGCACACACACAGACAAACACAATTTTAAAAGGTTCACAAGGCTCTCTCTCTCCCTCCCTACCTCCCTCGCTCCAGGTCACATAATGATTAGTAACTACCTGTTGAACTACTTCCCTGGTCTGGACATAGAGAGGAGGAGCTGCCATGGCTTCACTGCTCTAATGAAGGCTGCTATGCAGGGCAGGGTGGAGTGTGTACGAGCCCTGATGCTAGCAGGTAATTACACAGATGAAGAAGCAAATTCATATTAATAACCTGTTGTTACATTAACATATAATTCATATTTAAATAATATTTAACTTCAAACAGTAACTTAAAGCAGAAATAACGTCTACCAGTATGGTGCAATGTGACATCTGAAGGATGTCGTCATACATTTTTTTTCCTTTCATCTCTCCTCCCTCTTCTCCTCTTCTCCTCTCCTCCTCCTCTCTTTCTCCTCTGTAAGGAGCTGACATGGAGGCGAGGGACTTTGGTCGTCAGCTGACCTCCAGAGAGTGGGCGTTTTTCACAGGACGCTATGACACCGCCTGGGCCATGACACGGCTCCACTCCCGACCCTGTCCATATCAACTGTGTGATGCATACAGGTAGACTAAACATGATGATGATGATGATGATGATGATGATGGTGATGATTACCTCAATTGTTTTTATCATTACACAATGTCATTGATATAATTTCATATTGTTATTCTTCCAATCATATTATTTCCTAATCTGATGTAATTGTTCCAGTCCAGAGTGGTCCCAACTGGCGTCTCTATTAGCTAAGGTCCAGAGCCCTGATGCTGTGGTAGCTAGACATACTTCATATAGTACTACTACTATTACTAGCTAAGTCATTAATGTTAATGGTATTGTATTGTTATATTCCAGTCCAGAGTGGCCCCAGCTGGCGTCTCTAGTGTCTAAGGCCCGAGAGCCTCGAGGCTGTATGCAGCGTATATCAGACACCATACGAAACGCTCTGACATTCGCGAACATCACAGAGCCTGACGACGAAGGAGTCTTAGATCACCTAGTCACTGTGACAACAGCTCTGGGAAGCCCCTTCTTGGCGATGGCTTGTTCCACAGTGAGTTAGAAACGTCTGTTTCTTCATTCCTATCACTTTACTATTTAACCTCTCTCTCTGCTTAACCCCCCCTCCCTCTTATTTATACCTGTTTGTACGTGCTCTTCAGGTGTGTCCGGCAAGCCCTCCCTGTGTGGGTAAACGTCGCTACTCCGTCCCAGAGATCCTTCGACACCAACAGGTCAAAGAACTGAAAACCCTGAACCCTGAGAGGCTCGACAACCACCACAAACTCTTACAAGACTCACAGGCCACTCTGGTGCCCAAACCTCAAAAGGACCGGCAGACCAGCCTGCTGCTGCCGAACAAAATCCCCACCACGGCTAACCCTACCCTTGGTAAGGTGTCTGGGACTGGGGCCTCTTCCTCCATGGCCCTGCGGAAGACTAGCCTGCTGCCTCTGGGTACAGTGAGGTGTAGCAGTGTGAGGCCGTGGCTGTCCATTCCCAAGGTGAGAATCTCTAAGGCCCCAATGCCGACCTATGAACCTGAGAGGGTCCACAGGAAGAGCAGCTTTAAAGATGGAGGGGGCAACTTCCTGCAGCTCCCCAAGTGGAGGTATAAAGAACTGAAGGAGGAGAGGAAGAGAGCGGAGGAGGCAGAGAGGAGGAGGGTGGAGGCGGCCACGAGACGGCACCTGGCTGCCAGGAAGAGGAAATGATGTCACTCCACCCTGTCCTCCACTGTTGCCTAGGTAGCAGTTCAGAGGGGTTTGATACTTGAAATGTTTGATGTCTTATTTTCCTTATCATTTGCTTTATTGGGGGAGTAGAAGTGACAGTGCTTTATTGGGGGAGTAGAAGTGACAGTGCTTTATTGGGGGAGTAGAATTGACAGTGCTTTATTTTGTAATGCATTTGATTCACAAAATCAGCAGTATTTTTATAGTGTGATTTCTGTATTACCTGGCACTTACCCAGGTTACAAACCCATATGACCAGACTGTGTACAGATCACGTTTCACTAATACATCACAAATTGAAACTTTATTGCCTAAAATGATGATACTATACGCTTCTGGAAGGGTTAGAATGGGACAAAGATAAAGGGTTAAAATATTGCAGCCTATAAAACCTTTGAGTAAGCCTACCAGCATGTCAAACTGACTTATAGTCAAATATAAACAAAAGATTAGCTTTATTTTGTAACCAATGGTTTTTGACTGAGCAATAATAGTTTATTTTAGGCACTGTGCTTTGATATGTTGAAATGGCGGCTACTTTATATTGGGTTTTGTCAAAGCTTTTTAAATTCTGTGAATGTATTTTGCATATAGATTGTACCTCATCAGGTATTTTTTTATTATGAGTATACTATATATACAATTTTTTATTTTCTACTAAAGTAGGCATATTTTGAGAATGTGAATGTCTTAGAGCAATATTATCTTTCCTTCTAACTATATCCTGAAATGTTTACATGTAATGAATGAGATCAAAGTATTGCGACACTGACCTCAGCATCTAGGAGCACCTTCACCGTGTGCTTTATTACAAACACATATGTGTATTCTGATCAGACAGAAGCCTATTGGTTGAGAAATTTAATAGAAATAATGTATGAAAATAATAGCGGGGAGGTAGGAACACAAACAGCAACTGGAAAGCCTTGATAAAATATAATATTATGGTAGTGATATAATATAATATTATTATGGTAGGGATTGATATAATATAATATTATTATGGTAGGGATTGATATAATATAATATTATTATGATAGGGATTGATATAATATAATATTATTATGGTAGGGATTGATATATAATAATATTATGGTAGAGATTGATATAATATTATTATGGTAGGGATTGATATAATATAATATTATTATGGTAGGGATTGATATAATAGTATTATGGTAGTGATTGATATAATAGTATTATGGTAGTGATTGATATAATAGTATTATGGTAGTGATTGATATAATAGTATTATGGTAGTGATTGATATAATATAGTATTATGGTAGTGATTGATATAATATTATGGTAGGGATTGATATAATATAATATTATTATGGTAGGGATTGATATAATATTATGGTAGGGATGATATAATATTATTATGGTAGGGATTGATATATTATAATATTATTATGGTAGTGATTGATATAATATAATATTATGGTAGGGATTGATATAATATTATTATGGTAGGGATTGATATAATAGTATTATGGTAGTGATTGATATAATAGTATTATGGTAGTGATTGATATAATATAGTATTATGGTAGTGATTGATATAATATTATGGTAGGGATTGATATAATATAATATTAATATTATTATGGTAGGGATTGATATAATATAATTATGGTAGGGATTGATATAATATAATTATGGTAGGGATTGATATAATATTATTATGGTAGGGATGATATAATATTATTATGGTAGGGATTGATATAATATAATATTATGGTAGGGATTTATATATTATAATATTATTATGGTAGTGATTGATATAATATGATATTATGGTAGGGATTGATATATTATTATGGCAGGGATTGATATAATATAATATAATATTATGGTAGGGATTGATATAATATTATTATGGTAGGGATTGATATAATATAATATTATTATGGTAGGGATTGATATAATATTATATTATTATGGTAGGGATTGATATAATAATATTATGGTAGGGATTGATATAATATAATATTATTATGGTAGGGATTGATATAATAATATTATGGTAGAGATTGATATAATATTATGGTAGGGATTGATATAATATAATATTATGGTAGGGATTGATATAATATAATATTATTATGGTAGGGATTGATATATTATTATGGTAGGGATTGATATAATATAATATTATTATGGTAGGGATTGATATAATATAATTATGGTAGGGATTGATATAATATTATTATGGTAGGGATTGATATAATATTATTATGGTAGGGATGATATAATATTATTATGGTAGGGATTGATATAATATTATTATGGTAGGGATTGATATAATATAATATTATTATGGTAGGGATTGATATAATATAATATTATTATGGTAGTGATTGATATAATATAATATTATTATGGTAGTGATTGATATAATATAGTATTATGGTAGGGATTGATATAATATTATGGTAGGGATTGATATAATATAATATTATTATGGTAGGGATTGATATAATATAATTATGGTAGGGATTGATATAATATTATTATGGTAGGGATTGATATAATATTATTATGGTAGGGATGATATAATATTATTATGGTAGGGATTGATATAATATAATATTATGGTAGGGATTGATATAATATAATATTATTATGGTAGTGATTGATATAATATGATATTATGGTAGGGATTGATATATTATTATGGTAGGGATTGATATAATATAATATTATGGTAGGGATTGATATAATATTATTATGGTAGATATTGATATTATTATGGTAGGGATTGATATAATATAATATTATTATGGTAGTGATTGATATAATATGATATTATGGTAGGGATTGATAATACTATTATGGTAGTGATTGATATAATATAATATTATGGTAGGGATTGATATAATATTATTATGGTAGATATTGATATAATATTATTATGGTAGGGATTGATATAATATAATATTATGGTAGGGCTTGATATAATATTATGGTAGGGCTTGATATAATATTATGGTAGGGATTGATAATATTATTATAGTAGTGATTGATATAATATAATATTATGGTAGGGATTGATATAATATTATTATGGTAGGGATTGATATAATATAATATTATGGTAGGGCTTGATATAATATTATGGTAGGGCTTGATATAATATTATGGTAGGGATTGATAATATTATTATAGTAGTGATTGATATAATATAATATTATGGTAGGGCTTGATATAATATTATGGTAGGGATTGATAATATTATTATAGTAGTGATTGATATAATATAATATTATGGTAGGGCTTGATATAATATTATGGTAGGGATTGATAATATTATTATAGTAGTGATTGATATAATATAATATTATGGTAGGGATTGATATAATATTATTATGGTAGGGCTTGATATAATATAATGGTAGGGATTGATATAATATTATTATGATAGTGATTGATATAATATTATTATGGTAGGGATTGATATAATATAATGGTAGGGATTGATATAATATTATTATGATAGTGATTGATATAATATTATTATGGTAGGGATTGATATAATATTATTATGGTAGATATTGATATAATATTATTATGGTAGGGATTGATATAATATAATATTATGGTAGGGCTTGATATAATATTATGGTAGGGATTGATAATATTATTATAGTAGTGATTGATATAATATAATATTATGGTAGGGATTGATATAATATTATTATGGTAGGGATTGATATAATATAATGGTAGGGATTGATATAATATTATTATGGTAGGGATTGAAGAGAAGACAATTTCAACCCCAAAGACAGGATAGGCTTTAAGTGCCATCTTTAAGTGTGTCTAATAGCCATGGTGATAAGTTGCTATGTAGTTACCGGGGGGCAGTGGTTGGCCAAAAAATAATTTCTGTAAATAAATGGAGCAGGCTAGGCAGCAGGAGTGTAACATTAAAGGCTTCCCCAGGGGAGGTATTCTGACACGGAAAATGTAGAAGTGCATATTTCGACTCGCCCCCAGACATATCACAAACACTCTAGGTCAATTCTGTGTCTTTCCAAGTGTGCACTGGTTCGCTCCCCCTCATGGATTTAAAAGGAATGGACTGAATATGAATGAAACTCTCTAAACTCTTTACTTATACAAGTACTTAAAAAAAAAAAAGTATTTAGTGAACAAGTGATTCACAAAATGGATTCACATGGTTTGTATGAATGTTTGTTTGAGTGAAAATGGAACCACAAGGGGACCAGCAATATCCAGTCCATGTATTTTACAATGTTGTTAATGGTGAATAAAAACACAGCTGGATTGCAATGCACTCTACTGTTTGTGTCTGTGAGGGTGAGTGACTCTTTCTAAAACAAAAAAAAGGTATCACATAGTTACCAGTGGAAACAGTCATGTAAAACCCATCATTATGAAATGAGAGGGATAGGCTGTAGACAGAGATCCATAAGATAATATTGAGATCACTGTAATGAACAAAAGCGGTCTGAGATAGTCACCTAAGATTATAAACCCTGAGACGTGGTCAGCAATTCTGTCAGCCTGGCAAATCTCTCTCTGCAAATCCACCTACTAACTGCAGATCTAGGATCAGATTAGCCAAAACCCAAGGGTGTTGGGTCCAGTAACCTAAAGGTTGCTGGATTGAATCCCTGAGCTGACAAGGTAAAAATCTGTTGTTCTGCCCCTGAACAAGGCAGTTAACCCACTGTTCACCGCTAGGCCGTCATTGTAAATAAGAATTTGTTCTTAACTGACTTGCCTAGTTAAATAAAATAAAAAAATGCATAGCTCAATTCACTCTCACTATGAAAAGACACTGATTTAAAAAAAGCACTACAACTATTTTATCCAGTCTCAAGTCCTTCAGAATCAGTGCTCATGACGGGAAAGAAGACAAGGCGTAGAGTATGAAGACATAGTATCAGTATCTTGGCTCCCATGTGGCGCAGCGGTCTAATGCACTTCATCTCAATGCTAGAGGCGTCACTGCAGACCCTCGTTCAATCCTGGGTTGTATCGCAACCGGCCGTGATCAGGAGTCCCATAGGTTGGCGCACAATTGGCCCAGCATCATCTGGGTTAGGGGAGGCCAGGGTAGGCAGTCATTGTAAATAAGAATTTGTTCTTAACTGACTTGCCTAGTTAAAAAAAGGTTAAAAAAAAAAAATCATTAAAAAAATGATAATCATAAAAAAAAAAAATCAGATGTCTTTGTCAGTGGGACCAATCAGATAGCCCTGTTGTAAGAAACATGCAGGCCTTGACCAGAGATGCTGTTGTAATCACTTGGCTAGGGTCAAAGGCAAGGTTTGGGTTGAGGCTAGGGTTAGGGTTGAACTGAGATGAAGCTATGGTTAGGGTTGAACCAGGATGTAGAGATGAAGCTAGATTTAGGGGGTTAATAGCGGGAAGTCTAGGAGTCCTGCTGCCATTTTGGATCCTATGTGTTTACCAACAACATACTGGCTTGTAGAGAGATGATAGAGGACCACACCTGTGTGTTTGTGTTTACCTGAGCCCATGTGTGTCTGTGTGTATAAGCGCGAAAATACATGTACCTGACTAGAGATCCCATGCAGAGGCAGATGCTAATGTCACGTGGCACACCACCAGGTGATAGAAGCTAATATGTATACTATAAACTGGCATGAAGCCTGGAGGGCTGATGGTAACACTAGCTAAAACAACATAATATAATTTCTTTAATTCCTTCTAAACATCTCCCATTCCTTCTAAACACCTCCCTTTCCTTCTAAACACCTCTCTTTCCTTCTAAACACCTCCCATTCCTTCTAAACCTCTCCCATTCCTTCTAAACACCTCCCTTTCCTTCTAAACACCTCCCTTTCCTTCTAAACATCTCCCTTTCCTTCTAAACACCTCCCTTTCCTTGTAAACACCACCCTTTCCTTCGAAACATCTCCCTTTCCTTCTAAACACCTCCATTTCCTTCTAAAAACCTCCCATTCCTTCTAAACACCTCCCATTCCTTCTAAACACCTCCCTTTTGTTCTAAACTCTCCCTTTCCTTCTAAAGACCTCCCTTTTGTTCTAAACTCTCCCTTTCCTTCTAAACTCTCCCTTTCCTTCTAAACACTCCCTTTCCTGCACTTCTTTCCCTATCATGTCACCAAGTCCAAAATGTCAACCCATAACCTCTAGCTACTTAGCACCTTATGTAGACAGGACAGCTATAGGCAATGTGGTTGAGGTAAAGTAGGGAGAATGGGAGTGGGGAGGCAGGGGAGAGTAGAGAGGGAGGGGAGGGGGAGACAGGGGAAAATATTACATAATACACCCAGTGACATTGAAGACATAAAACAATTATTTTAAAGTTAAATCTTAATTTATTATGACAACCACAGACAAAGGATTTGTACACTTCATAAACTAAAAATCCTTCTTTAAATCCTTCTATAAAAGAAACAAACAGTTTCTTTACCTGGAACACTGAAACCTAGTGTTGACATGAACAACACTTTCCATAAAGGGGCATGGTGTGTGTGGGGGGGGGGGGGGGGGTATATGACAACCATAGAGATAGATAGAGGACTCATCTTTGTATCTATGCCATTATAGCGTCTGTGCCATTATAGCACCTCAACCCTGATCTCAATTTTGAAGTAATCAGTTTTTTTCCCCTTCTTCACCCAGTTGACTACATTAAAATGGTAGAAGCCCTCAATGGCGCTGCCCATGCAAAGGCTGCCTTTTCGTCCACTAGAGGCCTCTATCATTCTCTATGATGACTACTTTCTACGAATTAAGAATCTAAGAACGAAAAGGAGATGGAATCATATGGAATGCTTAACAGGGGTTGCCCTGGTAACCTGAGCACTTATGGTGATTGGGTGCATGCTTGATTGATTTGGTTATGTAGTTCTTTGATTGGTTGATTTCTGTGGTTCAACACAGTTTCCTTAAGTTTGCTTTCTGGCACATAATTGGTGGGTCTGGCTACTGTGGTCTGTGAGGACAGGTGTGGTGGGAAGGCGGGAGCTTGAGCTCATCTCTGTCTTGAGATTGGTTGTTGGGTTGGTCGGTAGGCTGCTGTAGTCCATTGAGGACATTGCGTTGGCTTTCCTTTAGGCAGAGATCTAGGATCAGCTTCTCTTCCTCAAATCTTTACTTAAGCGTTGGAGCGGGTAAACACAAAACTGATTGCAGATCTGTGTTTGGGTTGATTACTTGCGGGATCGGTGGTATCAGAGTTTGGCGGTAGCCTCACTTGCGGGGCTGGTGGATGTGCTGAGTGAGGTGCTGGTTCTGTGGCATTTTGGTGATAGACGGCTGGGGCTTCTGGTGAGCTACCTGGGCCGCTGCAGGGGTGAAGTCCTTATCACCCTGGGAACATAACCACACAGACACTTAGTGCAGCTGTGTTACAGAATACAGGCGTTCTCTCTCTCACACACACACACACACACACACACACACACACACACACACACACACACACACACACACACACACACACACACACACACACACACACACACACACACCCTTGAAAATGCATTTATTTTTATATATCTTCCTCAATCTGATTCCAGACCTTTTATTCAGGAGAACATTCAGGCCCTGTAGATGCTGTTTACATGACACTGGCTTTAGTGCTCCTCCATCCAGCAGCACACCCGTGTAGTGTCTATCACTTGTACGTACAGTACCAGTCAATAGTTTGGACACCTACTCATTCAAGGGTTTTTCTTTATTTTTACTATTTTCTACATTGTAGAATTATAGTGAAGACATCAAAACTATGAAATATCACATATGGAATCATAGTAAACAAAAAAAAGTATATATATATATATATATATATATATATATATATATATATATATATATATAAATATATATACATATTTTAGATTCTTCAAAGTAGCCACCCTTTGCTTGTTCTTAACTGACTTGCCTAGTTAAATAAAGGTTAAATAAAAAATGGTAGCCATAAAGGTTAAGTATCCCATGAATTCTAAATAAATCACAGTGTCACCAGCAAAGCACCCACACACCATCACACCTCCATGCTTCAAGGTGGGAACCACACATACAGAGATCATCTGTTCACCTACTCTGCGTCTCACAAAGACACGGCGGTTGGAACCAAAAATCTCAAATTTGGATTCATCAGATCAAAGGACAGATTTCCACCGATCTAATGTCCATTGCTCGTGTTTCTTCTTCTTATTGGTGTCCTTTAGTAGTGGTTTCTTTGCAGCAATTTGACCATGAAGGCCTGATTCACACAGTCTCCTCTGAAGAGATAATGTTGAGATGTGTCTTTTACTTTTACTACATTTATTTGGGCTGCAATCTGAGGTGCAGTTAAGTCTAATGAATGTATCCTCTGCAGCAGAGGTAAATCTGGGTCTTCCTTTCCTGTCGTAGTCCTCATGAGAGCCAGTTTCATCATAGCGCTTGATGATTTTAGCAAATGCACTAGAAGAAACTTTCAAAGTTTTTTACATTTTACGGATTGACTGAACTTCCTGTCTTAAAGTAATGATGGACTGTCATTTGAGCTGTTCTTGCCATAATATGGACTTGGTCTTTTACCAAATAGGGCTATTTTCTGTATATCCCACTATCTTGTCACAACACAACCGATTGGCTAAAACGCATTAAGGAAAGAAATTCCACAAATTAACTTTTAACAAGGCACACCTGTTAATTGAAACGCATTCCAGGTGACTACTCCATGAAGCTGGTTGAGAGACTGCCAAGAGTGTGCAAAGCTGTCATCAAGGCAAAAGGTGCCTACTTTGAAGAATCTAAAATATATTTTTTTAACACTTTTTTGGTTACTACATGATTCCAAATGTGTTATTTCATAGTTAAAAGAACAGATTCAAATCGGACATGCAAAAAAATTTGAGTCACTTCACACTGCCAGTGTAAACAAGGCTATAGATAACAGAGTTGTGTAGTTACAGTAGTGAAGTCAGATTATCTGAGGCTATAGATAACGGATAGACACCTCGTTACCCAGGTTAGGAGGCCTAGATCTGGGAATCTCATCACTCTGAACCCCCTTACTCAACTGGAGCTGCATTCATTGGAGAAGAGAGGATGAGCTGGCCAATCAGCGGTCTACTCGCATTCATATTTTTAATGACTGGTACACCATTCTGTTGTTGGGGTACGCCCACACCATTCTAACAGAGAAAATCTGCTTTTTAACATACTTAATAAAAAATAAAAAAACATTTGGAAGGAAAACTATTTCACTCATATTGTAAATTCTAGGTCATATTTAAAAGAAATCTAGATTTTTTTTTGTAAACATAAATAAATAAATGCAAGGATGGATTAATATTATGGTGCAGTAGGGAGGCCAGATGGAGGGTTACATAATCTATATAAACCTCTGGACACACGGATACACACAGACAGCGGATTAGGGCAACACTAGCATGGGGATACATATAGGAGTCTGATAGATTTTAATGTTACGTGCAGAGGTACAGTGAAATGTTTTTTTATTTTATTTTAAATTTAACCTTTATTTAACATTTATTTAACTAGGCAAGTCAGTTAAGAACATATTCTTATTTACAACGACTGCCTACCCTGGCCAAACCTGGATGACGCTGGGCCAAATGTGCGCCCGCCCTATGGGACTGCCAATCACGGCCGGATGTGATACAGCCTGGATTCGAACCAGGGACTGTAGTGATGCCTCTTGCACTGAGATGCAGTGCCTTAGACCGCTGTGCCACTAAACCAAACAATGCAATAGTCAATATCAATGTAGAACTAGAAATAACAAAAAGGTAGAACAAAAACACAAGAGAAATAAAAAGAACAGGAGAAAGTAAGCATACTATATACAGGCTCAGTCAGTTCCATCATTTACAATGTGCAGGGATACTGAAGTGACAGAGGTAGATATGTATAGGGGTAAGGTGACAGGGATACTGGAGTGACAGAGGTAGATATGTATAGGGGTAAGGTGACAGGGATACTGGAGTTATAGAGGTATAAATTTATAGGGGTAAGGTGACAGGGATACTGGAGTTATAGAGGTAGATATGTATAGGGGTAAGGTGACAGGGATACTGGAGTGACAGAGGTAGATATGTATAGGGGTAAGGTGACAGGGATACTGGAGTGACAGAGGTAGATATGTATAGGGGTAAGGTGACAGGGATACTGGAGTTATAGAGGTAGATATGTATAGGGGTAAGGTGATAGGGATACTGGAGTTATAGAGGTAGATACAGTTAAAGTCGGAAGTTTACATACACCTTAGCCAAATACATTTAAACTCAGTTTTTCACAATTCCTGACATTTAATCCTAGTAAAAAATCCTTGTCTTAGGTCAGTTAGGATCACCATTTTATTTTAAGAACGTGAAATGTCAGAATAATAGTAGAGAGAATGATTTATTTCAGGTTTTATTTCTCTTATCACATTCCCAGTGGGTCAGAATTTAACATACACTCAATTAGTATTGGGTAGCATTGCCTTTCAATTGTTTAACTTGGGTCAAACATTTTGGGTAGCCTTCCACAAGCATTCTTGTAGAAGCAAGATTGAGGTCAGAGCGTTGTGATGGCCATTCCAATACCTTGACTTTGTTGTCCTTAAGCCATTTTGCCACAACTTTGGAAGTATGCTTGGGGTCATTGTCCATTTGGAAGACCCATTTGCGACCAAGCTTTAACTTCCTGACTGATGTCTTGAGATGTTGCTTCAATATAGCCATATAACTTTCCTTCCTCATGATGCCATCTATTTTGTGAAGTGCACCAGTCTCTCCTACAGCAAAGCACCCCCACAACATGATGCTGCCACCGCCATGCTTCACGGTTTGGATGGTGTTCTTCGGCTTGCAAGCCTCCCCCTTTTTCCTCCAAACATAACGATGGTCATTTACTGTGGATATAGATACTTTTGAACTTGTTTCCTCCAGCATCTTCACAAGTTCCTTTGCTGTTGTTCTGGGATTGATTTGCACTTTTCGCACCAAAGTACGTTCATCTCTAGGAGACAGAACGCGTCTCCTTCCTGAGCGGTATGACGGCTGCGTGGTCCCATGCTGTTTATACTTGGTACTACTGTTTGTACAGATGAACGTGGTACCTTCAGGCGTTTGGCAATTGCTCCCAAGGATGAACCAGACTTGTGGAGGTCTACACTTTTTTTTCTGAGGTCTTGGCTGATTTCTTTGGATTTTCTCATGATGTTGAGCAAAGAGGGACTGAGTTTGAAGGTAGGCCTTGAAATACATCCACAGGTACATCTCCAATTGACTCAAATTATGTCAATCAGCCTATCAGAAGCTTCTAAAGCCATGACATCATTATCTGGAAGTTCCCAAGCTGTTTAAAGGCACAGTCAACTTAGTGTATGTAAACTTCTGACCCACTGGAATTGTGATACAGTGAAATATAAGTGAAATAATCTGTCTGTAAACAATTGTTGGAAGAATGACTTGTGTCATGCACAAAGTAGATGTCCTAACCGACTTGCCAAAACTATAGTTCGTTAACATTAAATCTGTGGAGTTTTAATGACTTCAACCTAAGTGTATGTAAACTTCCGACTTCAACTGTATGTATAGGGGTAAGGTGACAAGGATACTGGAGTGATAGAGGTAGATATGTGAGTGGGTGTGCAGAGGTAGTGTACATTTTATTGTTACAGCCTGAATTCAAAATTGATTAAATATCTATATTTTTTAACCCATTGACACACAATCCCCATAATGACAACGTGAAAACATGTTTTTAGGATTTTTAGCAAGTTGATTGAAATGAAATACAGAAATCTAATTTACATAAGTATTCACAGCCCTGAATCAATACATGTTAGAATCACCTATAGCAGCGATCACAGCTGTGAGTCTTTCTGGGTAAGTCTCAAATAGCTTAGCACACCTGGATTGTATAATATTTGCACATTATTCTTTTAAAATGTCTTAAGATCTGTCAAGTTGGTTGTTCATCATTGCTAGACAGCCATTTTCAAGTCTTGCCATAGATTTTCAAGACTTTAGACAAAACTGTAACTTGGCCAATTGTGCGCCGCCCTATGGGACTCCAAATCACGGCCAGTTGTGATACAGTCTGGATTCGAACCAGGTTGTCTGTAGTGATGCCTCTAGCAATGAGATGCAGTGTCTTAGAACACTGCGCCACTTGGGAGCCCTTGTTAAGCAAATATTCACTCCTAAACTTATTTAGGGTTGCCACAACAAAGGGGTTGAATACTTATTTTATTTGTAAAAATATCAATCCACTTTGAAATGATGGGGTATTGTGTGTTGGCCAGTGAACACAAGCTCAATTTAATACATTTTAAATTCAGGCTGTAACACGACAACATGTTGAAAAAGTAAAGGGGTGTGAATACTTTCTGAAGGCAGTGTATGTGCATATATTGTGTGTTTGTGAGCAAATTATGAATTGAGTGTTTATGTGTGTGTTGGAGTGTCAGTGTGCGTGAGTGTGTGCATAGAGACATTTTATTTTTTATAAATTACAAGGGTCAACTCAGATAGTCCACGTAGCCATTTTATTAGCTATTTAGCAGTCTTACGGCTTGGGGACAGAAGCTGTTTAGGAGCCTGTTGGTGTCAGACTTGAAGCACCGGTATCGTGCGGAAGCAGAGAGAACAGTCTATGGCTTGGGTGGCTGGAGTCTAAAGATTTTTCAGGCCTTCCTTTCACACCGCCTGGTATAGAGTGAGCAGTGATGCAACAAGTCAAGATGCTCTCAATTTATGTTTTATTTATTTTATTGAACCTTTATTTAACTAGGCAAGACAGTTAAGAACAAATTCTTATTTACAATGATGGCCTACCTACAGGGTCAGACCCTGGAGCAAATTAGGGTTAAGTGCCTTGCTCAAGGACACGTCGACAGGTTTTTCACTTTGTCGGCTCGGGTATACGGCCCAACGCTCTAACCACTAGGCTACCTGCCGCCCAATGGTACAGCTGTAAAACTTTGAAGCGCTAACTTCACGACTGTGCGCATGTGTGGACCATTTTAAGTCCTTAATGAGTTGGACACCGAGGAACTTGAAGCTCTCGACCCGCTCCACTGCAACCCCATCAATGTGGATGGAGGGGGGCGTCCTCACTCCCGTTTCCTGTAGTCCACGATCATCTCTTGGTTGAGGGAGAGGTTTTTGTTCCGGCACCACACTGCCAGGTCACTGACCTCATCCCAGTAGGCTGTCTCATCGTCACCAGTTATCAGGCCTACCACCGTCTTGTCCTCAGCAAACGTGATGATGTTGGAGTCGTGCGTGGCGTGGAACGCAGTCGTGGGTGAAGAGGGACTACAGGAGGGGACTAAGCACACACCTGTGTGTTGAGGGTCAACGTGGCAGAGGTGATGTTACCTACCCTCACCACCTGGGGTCGGCCTGTTAGGAAGTCCAGGATCCAGTTGCACAGCGAGGGTTTCAGTCTCAGTGTCCTAAGCTTGGTGACGAGCTTAGAGGAGACAACGGTGTTGAACGCTGAGCTGTAGTCAATGAACGCTGAGCTGTAGTCAATGAACGCTGAGCTGTAGTCAATGAACGCTGAGCTGTAGTCAATGAACGCTGAGCTGTAGTCAATGAACGCTGAGCTGTAGTCAATGAACACTGAGCTGTAGTCAATGAACGCTGAGCTGTAGTCAATGAACGCTGAGCTGTAGTCAACGAACAGCATTCTCACATAGGTATTCATTCCTCTTATTCCCAGGTGGGTGAGGACAGTGTGGAATGCAATTCAGATTGTGTCGTCTATGGAACTGTTGGGGCGGTATGCAAATTGGAGTGAGTTTAGGGTGTCTGGGATGATAAACTTGAACCAGCCTCTCAAAGCACTTCATGATTATAAATGTGAGAGCTGCAGGGTAGTAGTCATTGTGGCATGAAGCCTTAAGGTTCTTGGGAACAGGAATGAGGGTAGTCATCTTAAAGCGTGAGGATTACAGGCTGGGACAAGGATAGGTTAAAAATGACCGTGAATATGCCTGCCAGCTGTTCTGCGCATGCTCTGAGAGCGCGCCCTGTAATACCGTTGAGCGAGATCAATTCATTAGGCCCTAATCTATAGATTTCACATGACTGGGAATACAGATAGTAGGAGTGTGGAAACCAGTCAGTATCTGGTGCGACCACCATTTGCCTCATGCAGCGTGACACATCTCCTTTGCATAGAGTTGATCAGGCTGTTGATTGTGGCCTGTGGAATGTTGTCCCACTCCTCTTCAATGGCTGCGCGAAGTTGCTGGATATTGGCGGGACCTGGAACAGACTGTTGTACACGTCGATCCAGAGCATCCCAAACATGCTAAATGGGTGACATATCTGGTGAGTACGCAGGCCATGGAAGAACTGGGACATTTTCAACTTCCAGGAATTGTGTAAAGATCCTTGCGACATTGGGCCGTGCATTATCATGCTGAAACATGAGGTGATGGCGGTGGATGATTGTACAACAATGTACCTCAGGATCTCGTCACGGTATCTCTGTGCATTAAAATTACCATCGACAAAATGTGATTGTGTTCTTGTCCGTATCTTATGCTTGCCCATGCCGTAACCCCACCATGGGGCACTCTGTTCACAAAGAAGACATCAGCAAACCGCTCGCCCACACGACACCTTACACGCTGTCTGCCATCTGCCCAGTACAGTTGAAACTGTGATTCATCTGTGAAGAGCACACTTTTCCAGTGTGCCAGTGGCCATCAAAGGTCAGCATTTTCCCACTGAAGTCAGTTACGACGCCAAACTGCAGTCAGATCAAGACCCTGGTGAGAACAACAAGCAAGCAGATAAGCTTCCCTGAGACGGTTTTCTGAAAGTTTGTGCAGTAATTCTTCAGTTTCATCAGCTGTCCGGGTGGCTGGTCTCAGATGATCCCACAGGTGGCGTGGTTACACGTGGTCTGCGGTTGTGAGGCCGGTTGGACATACTGCCAAATTCTCTATATTGGCAGAGGTGGCTTATGGTTAATTAACATTAACTTCTCTGGCAACAGCTCTGGTGGACATTCCTGCAGTCAGCATGCTAATTGCACACTGGTGGCATTGTGTTCTGTAACAAAACTGCACATTTTAGAGTGGCCTTGTATTGTCCCTAGCACAAGGTGCACCTGTGTTGTTTAATCAGTTTCTTGATATGCCACACCTGTCAGGTGGATGGATTATCTTGGCAAAGGTGTGTGTGTGTGTGTGTGTGTGTGTGTGTGTGTGTTGGTAGGGGGTTTTAATAAGAATTTTGCCTGAGGTGATATCTGGGATCTCTTTGCAAAAATCTGTCCCCACCCCCCACATTTGGTCTTACCTTTGTAACCACTCCCGAAACAACCACGGTGGGCTTTGGTGGGCTAGAGAGAGAGACAGAAAGAGAGACGGGTTAAAAACATCACAGACTCTGATCTCAATGTCAATACTTTGACGAGACAAAATAATATTTTGTTGAGCTGAAATGACATTTTGTTGAGCTGAAATTACATTTTGTTGAGCTGAAATGACATTTTGTTGAGCTGAAATGCCAAATTAATGCAGTGTTAAAACCACTTTGGAGTTTTTTTGTCAGGATGTTACAAAGACAGGAAGAGAAATCGCTTCTGTTTGATCCCTTTGAACAGTGAGTGTGTGTGTTTTATAAAGAAAGGAAATGGCCTAGTATAAATATTAGAGGGAGAGACTGCAGCTTGAGAGAGAGGGAGAGAGACCGCCCTGAGCTCAGCCACAGTACCTTAAATGCTAGTAAAACTAAATGCATGCTTTTCTCCAACTCTCCTTCCAGACTCGTGTTAAGCACCTCCAAACCAAAATTAAATCTAGAATCGGCTTCCTATTTCGCAACAAAGCCTCCTTCACTCATGCTGCCAAACATGCCCTCTTAAAACTGACCATCCTACCGATCCTTGACTTCGGCGATGCCATTTACAAAATAGCCTCCAACACTCTACTCAGAAAATTGGATGTAGTCTATCACAGTGCCATCCGTTTTGTTACCAAAGCCCCACCGCGACCTGTATTATCTCGTTGGCTGGCCCTCACTACATATTTGTCGCCAAACCCACTGGTTCCAGGTCATCTATAAGTCTTTGCTAGGTAAATCCCCGCCTTATCTCAGCTCGCTGGTCACCATAGCAACACCCACCCATAGTATGCGCTCCAGCAGGTATATTTCACTGGTCATCCCAAAGCCAACACCTCCTTTGGCCACCATTCCTTCCAGTTCTCTGCTGCCAATGACTGGAACGAATTGCAAAAATCATTAAAGCTGGAAACTACCATCTCCCTCAATAACGTTAAGCATCAGCTGTCAGAACTGCTTATCGATCACTGCACCTGTATACAGCCCATCTGTCAATAGCCCACCCTACTACCTCATCTCCATATTATTATTTTTGCTCATTTTGCACTCCAGTATCTCTATTTGAACATCATCATCATCTGCACAGCTATCATTCCAGTGTTAATGCTAATTTGTAATTATTTCGCCACTATGGCCTATTTATTGCCCTACCTTCCTATTCTTACTACATTTGCACACACTGTACTGTACATAGATTTTCTATTGTGTTATTGACTGTATGTTTGTTTATCCCATGTGTAACTCTGTGTTGTTGTTTTTGTCACACTGCTTTGCTTTGTCTTGGTCAGGTCGCAGTTGTAAATGAGAACTTGTTCTCAACTGGCCTACCTGGTTAAATAAAGGTGAAAAAAAAGAAAGAAAAAAAGAAAAAGTACTGTGGACCTGCCTGCCAACCTGCTAAATGACTACCATTAATCCTGGTTTGGCCCTACACAGCAACTCATACATCAGAGGGGAGGAAGGGGAGGAGGAAGATGAAGAGAGTGAGAGTGAGAGTGAGCGCACAAGAGACAGACAGATAGACAGACAGATAGACAGACAGAGAGACAGACAGAGAGACAGACAGAGAGACAGACAGAGAGAGAGGAGGAGAGAGAGAGAGAGAGAGAGAGACAGACAGAGAGACAGACAGATAGAGAGACAGACAGACAGAGAGAGAGACAGACAGAGAGACAGACAGAGAGAGAGGAGGAGAGAGAGAAGGCAGGGATTATCCCAATGTGGAAATGGGCCTTGACATGAGAAACGAGTCTGGTCTAGTGTAACAGCAGAACTATTACCGGAGGTAAAATGCTGTCCTCAGCCTCTACCTCTGGAAGTCTGGGCAGGGCTATAGGGAGACTTAAAGTAGCACACATATTGTATTACAACACCAGCGACCTTGTCAAGAAGTTAATGACTGACTAACCTAAACAAAGCATTTTGGATTAGTGAGTCAACGAGACCAGAGGCAGTAGGGATGACCAGGTATGTTCTCTTGATAAGTGTGTGAATTGGACCATTTTTCTGTCCTGCTAAGCATTCAAAAAAGTAAGTTGTTAAGTAAGTATAAATACCGAAAAACGTCTTAAGTAGTACTTCAAAGTGTTTTTACTTAAGTACTTTAAACCACTGCGTAGTAGGCATAAAATAAACGCCTGAAACTAGATCCTGTACATACTGGTATTGACAAAAAAATTTATAAAAATAAATGTCTACTGCCCTGTTCAACCAATCTAGAAATGTGGAGGAGGAGTTAAGATGGATTGTCGCCTTAACGTCCAAAAGAGGCTCTTTCCATTCCCACAGGCAGTGTTCCCTAAAATTTCAGGTCTGCTGAGAGCAAACTTGAACATTCTGCGAAACTTCCAGCGTGCGTTTACTGTGAACACTGAGGTTCACTTTTGAAATGAGCTTAACTTCTGAGAAAGATCTTTGGAGAGGACAGACAGTCCGATAGATGAGCTGAGGAGCGTTAGTCCACTCAGGTTGACGAAGAGTGTGCAAAGCTGTCATCAAAGCAAAGGCAAAGGGTGGCTATTTGAAGAATCTCAAATATAAAATACATTTTGATTTGTTTAACACTTTTTTGGTTACTACATGATTCCATATGTGTTATGTCATAGTTTTGATGAGTTCACTATTATTCTACAATGTAGAAAAGAGTAAAAATAAAGATGACCGGTAGTGTATATAGAATTTATTATTACTTAAAAATATGATATAGAAATAGTTATGTACCTTTTGAGAGAGAGAGAGAGAGAGAGAGAGATCAAGCGAGTGAGAGAGAGCGAGAGATGTTCGTGTTCATATTTCACAACCTCCGCAGGCTTTTGGAGTTGCCTATGTGTGAGTCAATAGCAAAATAATACAATTGATTTATGCTACATTATAGCATGCTACATGTGTCTGATCAGTGATAGATGAGCAAATTAATATATGAGCTGCCACCTCCCCTGATTGGCCCACCCAGAGATCAAATAACCAAATATTGCCAACAGACGGAGATTTGGTGAAACAAAATCACATTGATTAACAGACAAGTCAATGTTTTTTTACTGGGATATAAAGCCACTGTTAGCGAGTGAAGAGCAAAATAATCCACTACATGTTTCCATTTTAGTCATTTCAGTCTTTTCCAGAGAGACTTCCAGATAGTGCATTCATCTTAAGATAGCTAGGTGGGACAACCACATACAAAAGTACTGTATGTGCCAACAGTATGTGGACACCTGCTGGTCAAACATCTCATTCCAAAATCATGGGCATGAATATGGAGTTGGTCCATATTTGCTGCTATAACAGCCTCTAGGAAGGCTTTCCACTAGTTGTTGGAATATTGCTGCGGGGACTTGCTTCCATTCAGCCACGAGAGCATTAGATTAGGCCTGGCTCGTAGCCGCCGTTCCAATTCAAACCCATTTCATGAAGCTCCCGAAGAACAGTTCTTGTGCTGACGTTGTTTCCAGAGGCAGTTTGGTACTCGGTAGTGAGTGTTGCAACCAAGGACAGATGATTTTTGAGCGCTACGTGCTTCAGCACTCGGCGGTCCCGTTCTGTGAGTTTGTGTGGCCGACCACTTCGCGGCTGAGCCGTTGTTGCTCCTAGACAATTCCGTTTCACAATAACAGCACTTACAGTTGACCGGGGCAGCTCTAGCAGGGCAGACATTTGACTAACCGACTTGTCGGAAAGGTGCCATTCTATGACGGTGCCACATTGAAAGTCACTGAGCTCTTCATTAAGGCCATTCTACTGCCAATGTTAGTCTATGGAGATTGCATGGCGGTGTGCTCGATTTTATACACATCATCAACGGGTGTGGCTGAAATAGCCGAATACACATACTTTTGGCCATGTAGTGTATTTCAGTCATAGTAAGTATATTTTTCCTCAATAAAGTCAGTGCTTGGCTAGCTTACATAACATGCTAGCACAATGTTATGATCAGTGTTAATAGATGAGCATTATAATTGTTTTAAATCACAGCTCCCGTTCCCGCAGGAGGCCTTTTGGTAGGCTGTCATTGTAAATAAGAATTTGTTCTTTTAACTGACTTGATTAGTTAAATAAAGGTCAAATAAAAAAATGAGTATACCAGACTCAAGATTATCATCATGAGCACTCACACCTCAATTTAGCAAACATTTTCCAGCTTAGTTGTAACCAAATATCCAAACTGGAGATTTAAAGAAAACAAAACATCTGCTATTGATTGATTTATTGAGACGAGTCCCCATGCTTGTCTCAAATCAGCGCGATGGCGCTATCCAAATCAAAACGGCGCTGAAATTATAGTTTACCACATGCAGTGAAATTATTTAAATAATTAAAATGATGACTTTAGGAGTTTCAGTAAGTAAAACATTTGATACATGCCTTCAAATGCCATTAGCCTACTATATTTGAATATGTTTGTGATTCAGTGATATTCATTCCCACAGTAATCATTTATTGATTCATTCAGTTGGTTAAGAAAACATGCTTATTTATTTTTGTATTTAACCTTTATTTAACTAGGCAAGTCAGTTAAGAACAAATTCTTATTTACAATGACGGCCTACTTACAGGGTCAGTCCCTGGAGCAAATTCGGGTTAAGTGCCTTGCTCAAGGACACATCGGCAGGTTTTCTCACCTTGTTGGCTCGGGTATTCGAACCAGCAACCTTTCAGTTACTGGCCCAACAATCTAACCGCTAGGCTACCTGCCGGTGGGCTTTACAAAGTGATGGGTGAAGTGTAAGCTTCATGAGCAGTATAAACTTTACGAGCAGTGTAACCTTCATGGGCAGTGTAAACTTTGCCACGAGGATGGTAACAGCCTAGTAACGGGCGCTGCCTAGCAACAATCATTATGAAGCATCAAATCTTATGAACAATGAAGCTACGACTAGTCTTATTTTTGGTTGTGCAAACTGTGCACACTTATTTACGCCCCTACTGGTGCAATCGGTCCCAGAAGACCAGGAAGTGTTTTTGCGGCAGAGCAGAGTTGACCATGGAGACAACGCTTTACTGTCAACTTCCTGACTGGCTTCAACAGTGAATATTTACTTAGGCTTGGTTCACTCTCCCAGTCCATCTACCCCCTCTCGGTCTGTCCATCTCTTGCTCTCTCTCCTCTCATCCCTCCATCCATCTTAGAGGTCTAAATAGTATGTGACAGGCATTCCCTTGGCGACCTCTCTCCACATCTACACATGCACACATGCACACACTCTAAACTAGCTCTTTATTGAGCGAATGAGCTTGAGCCAGAACCAGGGTAAGAGCCAAGTTGCATGCATCAGTGGGGATTTCTACTGCATTTCACACTGGCACTTACACAACCCCTCTCTAGAGAGGACCCGGAGCCGTTATGGCAGCCTCCCTCTTTAGGCCAGGGTGGAGGGTAAGCCTCTCTCTGTGATCCAGCTATCACACAGCAACCACACTCCTCCTCTACCACCAAAAGTTCCTCCAGAGTACTATAGAGATGTATACAGTACGCACTGTAATTCATTACTCCTCTACCACCATATATATATATATATGTATATACACACACACACACTTCATTAGGTACACCTTTAACTGCTTGTTAACGCAAATATCTAAATCAGCCAATCACGTGGCAGCAACTCAATGCATATAGACATGGTCAAGATGATCTGCTGAAGTTCAAACCAAGCATCAGAATGGGGAAGAAAGGTGATTTAAGTGACTTTGAACGTGACATGGTTGTTGGTGCCAGACGGGCTGGTTTGAGTATTTCAGAAAGTACTGATCTACTGGGATTTTACAGCACAACCATCTCTAGGGTTTACAGAGAATGGTCAGAAAATGAGAAAATATCCAGTGAGCGGCAGTTCTCTGGGCGTAAATGCCTTGTTGATGGCAGAGGTCAGAAGAGAATGACCAGACTGGTTCGAGCTGATAGAAAGACAACAGTAACTCAAATAACCACTCGTTACAAGCAAGGTAAGCAGAAGAGCATCTCTGAACGCACAACATGTCGATCCTTGAAGCAGATGGCCTACAGCAGCAGAAGACCACACCGGGTTCCACTCCTGTCAGGAAACTGAGGCTACAATTTGCACGGGCCCACCAAGATTGAACATTAGACGATTGGAAAAACGTTGCCTGGTCTGATGAGTCCCGATTTCTGCTGCGACATTCAGATGGTAGGGTCAGAATTTGGCGTAAACAACAGTAAATCATGGTTTCATCCTGCCTTGTATCAACGGTTCAGGCTGGTGGTGGTGGTGTAATGGTGTGGGGGATATTTTCTTGGCACACTTTGAGCCCCTTACTATCAATTGAGCATCGTTTAAACGCCACAGCCTACCTGAGTATTGTTGCTGACCATGTCCATCCCTTTATGACCACAGTGTACCCATCTTCTAATGGCTCATTCCAGCAGGATAACGCGCCATGTCACAAAGCTCACATCATATGAAACTGGTTTCTTGAACATGACAATGAGTTCACTGTACTCAAATGGCCTCAACAGTCACCAGATCGCAATCCAATAGAGCACCTTTAGGATGTGGTGGAACGGGAGATTCACATCATGGATGTGGTGGAACGGGAGATTCGCATCATGGATGTGGTGGAACGGGAGATTCGCATCATGGATCTGGTGGAACGGGAGATTCGCATCATGGATCTGGTGGAACGGGAGATTCGCATCATGGATGTGGTGGAACGGGAGATTCGCATCATGGATGTGGTGGAACGGGAGATTCACATCATGGATGTGGTGGAACGGGAGATTCACATCATGGATGTGGTGGAACGGGAGATTCACATCATGGATGTTCAGCCGACAAATCTGCAGCAACTGATGCTATAATGTCAACATGGACCAACATCTCTGAGGAATGTTTCCAGCACCTTGTTGAATCTATGCCACGAAGAATTAAGGCAGTTCTGAAGGCAAAAGGGGGTCCAAACCGGTACAAGCAAGGTGTACCTAATGAAGTGGCCGGTGAGTGTATATGTCGGTCTATCTCTGAGAAAAGTTCCTCCAGAGTACTATAGAAATGTATACAGTATGCACTGTAATCCATTTACATGGTACAGTAAAGATAGACAACAGAGAGTTTGTTGTTGGTCAGACCACTGCAGAGTCAAGAGAATCATGTGACTACTACACCCTAATAAAGAAGTCTTCTCCAGACTGGCTCAGTTGAGGTCACACCCTGCTGGGTGCATTCCAATATTCTAAACCTGACTGGCTCAGAGAGGATCTGCAACACCAGCACACAGTGTAATACTCTGTTGTTGTAATATTATACATTTTATATTGTACATTTGTAATGATGGAGCAGTGTACAATGTCTTGTGTGATGTATGGTTGTATTAATGATGAAGACTATTGTTTTGTTCCTGTTTGGAAGAGGAAGAGTAGCGGCTGACTTTGAATGATTTCACAAAACTCAACAGGTACAGTGGGGCAAAAAAGTATTTAGTCAGCCACCAATTGTGCAAGTTCTCCCACTTAAAAATATGAGAGAGGCCTGTAATTTTCATCATAGGTACACTTCAACTATGAGAGACAAAATGAGAAAAAAATTCCAGAAAATCACATTGTCGCTGGGCAACACGGACTTTCAACTCCCTCCAAAGATTTTCTATGGGGTTGAGATCTGGAGACTGGCTAGGCCACTCCAGGACCTTGAAATGCTTCTTACGAAGCCACTCGAAGTGTTTGGGATCATTGTCATGCTGAAAGACCCAGCCACGTTTCATCTTCAATGCCCTTGCTGATGGAAGGAGGTTTTCACTCAAAATCTCACGATACATGGACCCATTCATTCTTTCCTTTACACGGATCAGTCGTCCTGGTCCCTTTGCAGAAAAACTGCCCCAAAGCATGATGTTTCCACCCCCATGCTTCACAGTAGGTATGGTGTTCTTTGGATGCAACTCAGCATTCTTTCTCCTCCAAACACGACGAGTTGAGTTTTTACCAAAAAGTTATATTTTGGTTTCATCTGACCATATGACATTCTCCCAATCCTCTTCTGGATCATCCAAATGCTCTCTAGCAAACTTCAGACGGGCCTGGACATGTACTGGCTTAAGCAGGGGGACACGTCTGGCACTGCAGGATTTGAGTCCCTGGTGGCGTAGTGTGTTACTGATGGTAGCCTTTGTTACTTTGGACCCAGCTCTCTGCAGGTCATTCACTAGGTCCCCCCGTGTGGTTCTGGGATTTTTGCTCACCGTTCTTGTGATCATTTTGACCCCACGGAGTTTGGAGTGTGACTGTTTGAGGTTGTGGACAGGTGTCTTTTATACTGATAACAAGTTCAAACAGGTGCCATTAATACAGGTAACGAGTGGAGGACAGAGGAGCCTCTTAAAGAAGAAGTTACAGGTCTGAGAGCCAGAAATCTTGCTAATTTGCAGGTGACCAAATACTTATTTTCCACTATAATTTGCAAATAAATTCATTAAAAATCCTACAATGTGATTTTCTGGATTTTTTTTCTCATTTTGTCTCTCATAGTTGAAGTGTACCTATGATGAAAATTACAGGCCTCTGTCATCCTTTAAGTGGGAGAACTTGCACAATTGGTGGCTGACTAAATACTTTTTTGCCCCACTGTAGTTTAACCGTTAAGTTGTCTTTGCAGAGTACACTCAACCGTGCGGCGTATGCTCAAAGAAACACACACACACACACACACACACACACACACACACACACACACACACACACACACACACACACATAGTGTGGTGGGAATATTTCACCTGTATAAACAGACATTGCTCAAGAGTCGAGACGCAGAGTGGAACCTAGCGGGAGCGTAAAGCTCCATGATTTATCCAACACTCAGTATAGCCTCAGACATACAGAACACATTAATGAAGCCTCAAACACATGTTCAGAAAAACAACTAAAGAAAGAGTAGGCCATAACAACGACCTCAGGTTAACAACAAAGGTGGACCTCAGGTTAACAACAAAGGTGGACCTCAGGTTAACAACAAAGGTGGACCTCAGGTTAACAACAAAGGTGGACCTCAGGTTAACAACAAAGGTGGACCTCAGGTTAACAACAAAGGTGGACCTCAGGTTAACAACAAAGGTGGACCTCAGGTTAACAACAAAGGTGGACCTCAGGTTAACAACAAAGGTGGACCTCAGGTTAACAACAAAGGTGGACCTCAGGTTAACAACAAAGGTGGACCTCAGGTTAACAACAAAGGTGGACCTCAGGTTAACAACAAAGGTGGACCTCAGGTTAACAACAAAGGTGGACCTCAGGTTAACAACAAAGGTGGACCTCAGGTTAACAACAAAGGTGGATCTCAGGTTAACAACAAAGGTGGATCTCAGGTTAACAACAAAGGTGGATCTCAGGTTAACAACAAAGGTGGACCTCAGGTTAACAACAAAGGTGGATCTCAGGTTAACAACAAAGGTGGACCTCAGGTTAACAACAAAGGTGGATCTCAGGTTAACAACAAAGGTGGACCTCAGGTTAACAACAAAGGTGGACCTCAGGTTAACAACAAAGGTGGACCTCAGGTTAACAACAAAGGTGG
Source organism: Thymallus thymallus (assembly GCA_023634145.1). Lineage (NCBI taxonomy): Eukaryota > Metazoa > Chordata > Actinopteri > Salmoniformes > Salmonidae > Thymallus > Thymallus thymallus. The sequence continues at coordinate 5,639,355 of CM042417.1, read as the reverse complement.
ACCTCAGGTTAACAACAAAGGTGGACCTCAGGTTAACAACAAAGGTGGACCTCAGGTTAACAACAAAGGTGGACCTCAGGTTAACAACAAAGGTGGACCTCAGGTTAACAACAAAGATGGACCTCAGGTTAACAACAAAGATGGACCTCAGGTTAACAACAAAGGTGGACCTCAGGTTAACAACAAAGGTGGATCTCAGGTTAACAACAAAGGTGGACCTCAGGTTAACAACAAAGGTGGACCTCAGGTTAACAACAAAGGTGGACCTCAGGTTAACAACAAAGGTGGACCTCAGGTTAACAACAAAGGTGGACCTCAGGTTAACAACAAAGGTGGACCTCAGGTTAACAACAAAGGTGGACCTCAGGTTAACAACAAAGGTTGACCTCAGGTTAACAACAAAGGTGGACCTCAGGTTAACAACAAAGGTGGACCTCAGGTTAACAACAAAGGTGGACCTCAGGTTAACAACAAAGGTGGACCTCAGGTTAACAACAAAGGTGGACCTCAGGTTAACAACAAAGGTGGACCTCAGGTTAACAACAAAGGTGGACCTCAGGTTAACAACAAAGGTGGATCTCAGGTTAACAACAAAGGTGGATCTCAGGTTAACAACAAAGGTGGATCTCAGGTTAACAACAAAGGTGGACCTCAGGTTAACAACAAAGGTGGACCTCAGGTTAACAACAAAGGTGGACCTCAGGTTAACAACAAAGGTGGACCTCAGGTTAACAACAAAGGTGGACCTCAGGTTAACAACAAAGGTGGACCTCAGGTTAACAACAAAGGTGGACCTCAGGTTAACAACAAAGGTGGACCTCAGGTTAACAACAAAGGTGGACCTCAGGTTAACAACAAAGGTGGATCTCAGGTTAACAACAAAGGTGGATCTCAGGTTAACAACAAAGGTGGACTTCAGGTTAACAACAAAGGTGGACCTCAGGTTAACAACAAAGGTGGATCTCAGGTTAACAACAAAGGTGGATCTCAGGTTAACAACAAAGGTGGACCTCAGGTTAACAACAAAGGTGGATCTCAGGTTAACAACAAAGGTGGACCTCAGGTTAACAACAAAGGTGGACCTCAGGTTAACAACAAAGGTGGACCTCAGGTTAACAACAAAGGTGGACCTCAGGTTAACAACAGACTGTGAAGGGATGAAAAGAACCTGGTAGTATCAGACCTGGTTGTTTCTCATCTAGTACCGCTACCGGCCAATCACATGTTATCTGGTGAATTAGAGGGTAATTGGGTTGTTTGTAGAATGTTCTCACCAGTTCTAAAAATGAAACATTATTCGGTACAAGGACTGTGTGTGTGTGTGTGTGTCCTGATAATAAAAGGAGCAAGAGTATTCTGGCATGCTGTTCAGAGGCCTGTGCCGAGGCCACGGGTCAAAGTTCAGTGTGTATTACCTAGGCTCCTCCACAAAGTCCTCGTCCTCGTCTTTGATGGGAGGGGTCTCAGGTGGAGCAGCTCCCTGGTGCTTCTGCACTATCCTCATCCCCCCTGCCTTCACTGTCACACACACACACACACAATTAGCACACACTAACACACACTAGCACAGTTACATATTAACAAACACGCACCACTTACATGTTGAAACACATTAGAGCAGCAACTCCCAAATGGTCCATGCTATCCGGGACCCTTGGGACGTCCCTACCCCACTGAAGTTTACATTTAAAATGGTTAAGTTAAGGTTTAGGTAAGTGTTAGGTAAGGGTTAAGGTTAGGGCTTAGGGTAAGGACGTCCCAAGGACCACGGATAGCAGTTACCTTTCCCAAACTTGGTCCTGGGGACCTAGCACTACACAGCCGTTTCAAATAATCAAATAATCAACTGAAAACCCAAAATGTCCACCCTTTGAGGTCATGTCTAGATGGCATACAGCTTCGTTCATTTTCCTAATCTGCTACGAAAAGTCAATTTTAACAAAAGCTGTATCCCTTCTAGGCAAAACCGTCCCCAGGACTGAGTTTGGGAAGTGCTGCATTAGGGTACAGTGTAGATAAAAGGCTGAGGCAAAAATAAAATGTCCTTCACCAAAGCAGTTAAATAAACCACAGACAGATAATCGGATAGACTAACTGGGCTACAGGCCAATCAGTGTAATCTATTACACTGTTATATAAGGACATACAGTAGTTGTGGCTGCTTTGCGTGATGTATTGTCATCTCTACCTTCTTGCCCTTTGTGCTGTCGTCTGTGCCCAATAATGTTTGCACCCTGTTTTGTGCTGCTACCATGTTGTGTTGCTGCCATGTTGTGTTGCTGCCATGTTGATGTCATGTGTTGCTGCCATGCTATGTTGTTGTCTTAGGTCTCTCTTTATGTAGTGTTGTGTTGTCTCTCTTGTCATGATGTGTGTTTCGTCCTATTTTTTTGTTTAATTTTTTTATATTTTTAATCCCAGCCTCCATCCCTGCAGGAGGCCTTTTACCTCCTAACTTAATTTCTGAACTTATTTGTTTTGGTTTCTTTGTATGTATGGATTACTTGGGTTGTTACCAACATCTGGTGAAAATGTCATGTCAATAGCACCTTTGGAAATATATTTACTGAGAAAAATGGTGACGTGTTCAATACTTATTTCACCCGCTGTAAATTCCTCTACTTTCATATCACATCAAAATAATTTCACAAAATGCAAAATACACACTTACTGTAAACTGTTTTAACCGGTTAACACAGTCGCAGTGACAACACATTTGTGGCGTCAGTCTTCCGTTTACACACAGCATAGGTGTTCGGAGATGCAGATAGCTAATTAGCACAGGTAGTCCACTCTGTCTTCCTAATTAACACAGGTAGTCCACTTGTCTTCCTAATTACCATAGGTAGTCCACTCTGTATTCCTAATTAACACAGGTAGTCCACTCTGTATTCCTAATTAAAACAGGTAGTCCACTTGTCTTCCTAATTAAAACAGGTAGTCCACTCTGTCTTCCTAATTAACATAGGTAGTCCACTCTGTATTCCTAATTAACATAGGTAGTCCACTCTGTATTCCTAATTAACACAGGTAGTCCACTTGTCTTCCTAATTAAAACAGGTTGTCCACTCTGTCTTCCTAATTAACACAGGTAGTCCACTCTGTATTCCAAATTAACACAGGTAGTCCACTTGTCTTCCTAATTAAAACAGGTAGTCCACTCTGTCTTCCTAATTAACACAGGTAGTCCACTTGTCTTCCTAATTAAAACAGGTAGTCCACTCTGTCTTCCTTCTGTTTTCCGTAAACAAGTGCTGTAACATGGAAATATGGCGTGTGGGAACCCTAACCCTATAAAAAAGGTGTCTATCAATTAAGCCTTTTGTTATTTGAAAATTATTTCAAGCTGATATGAAAGATAAGGTACTTATGCTTCCGAAACCGTACCCGTGTTAATGTTGAGAGAGTCAAGGATCTTAAGAAAACTCCCCCGTACTGAAGACACCTTTGTCCAATGACTCTTATTTGTAATGTAATGGAACTGAAAGTCATGATCAAGGGCTAATCTCATTCATGCATTGAGGTATGTTTTTCAACCCATATCTTGCTCCGGCTCAATGGTGTCTTAATGTAACCATGGTTGAGTTCTGACCCCAGTGCAGCTCAGCGTAAACATGGGGGTCGGTATCTTCTGGCAATTATGGCCTATGGCATACTTTCGTGCCCTACTCTCTGTCCTTAGGAGTTATCAGATTCCCCACATATACTTTAAAACGGTAGCTTCCACGATACTAGGCTATAATCAAAGATATAACTTTAATGGCACTCAGTCAATCTAGCATTGGCAACGTGTATCAAATTGTCTTGCAAGATTAAGTCATATACGACATGTATCCGATTGGCGTGGTGTGAATCAAGCGTTTAGCTTCAATATTGCTCGTCATCTGGGAAATAGGTATACCTACCTAACGACAGGAAAACAAATTAATTTAGTAGTTAAACTATACGATTTTGTTCAACAGCAACACGTTAGAGTACACACGTTAGTCTACCTGGATAGTGTGTATTTAAATAACGTTGTCAAATGCTTTTATTGACATAGGCCCTAATGCATATGCAGTGATACGTCAGTTGAACCATGAAAACAAAAGCGACATAATACCAGCCGGGAGGTGTCCTCCTTTCGTCTCGATTTTCTCTTTCGGCGGCGAAGACATATCTAACTAATGTCTATCGGAGGCGTGAAAACACTCGTTTAGGTAGAGAGATATTCCTTTTATTTTCTGGGGTAAACAGCAGCAGTAGACTTCAGTCCAGTTCGTCAACGTGGCTTATTGTTTGGCAACGTTGCGTGATGACGACAGAGAAAATATCAGACAAATAGGAAGTCAGATTTAGACTGACGTCGGTAGGGGATGGGGCTGGTACCAGAATAAGAATTTCCCATAGATAGATAAAAGCAGGCAAAAGTCTTCTTTCTCTCTTTCTCTCTATCTCTCTCTCTCTATCAAAAGGCAAGGAGATGACTGATTTCCTTCTCTCCTTTTTTATAGAACCATGTATTGTTAATAAAGTCATAACATAAACAACATGTTATAGCCAGAATTCAAAATGTATTAAATATGTTTTTACTCTCACCCATCTACACACAATACCCCATAATGACAAAGTGAGGTGCCACAACCTCCTGTGTCAGGCTTCCTTCATTTCACTCTGTCAATTAGGTTAGTATTGTGGAGTAACTACAATTTTGTTGATCCATCCTCAGTTTCTCCTATCACAGCCAATAAACTTTGTAACTGTTTTAAAATCACCATTGGCCTAATGGTGAAATCCCTGTGCAGTTTCCTTCCTCTACGGCAACTTAGTAAGGAATGATGCCTTTATCTTTGTAGTGACTGGGTGTATTGATTCACCATCCAAAGTGTAATTAATAACTTCACCATGCTCAAAGGAATATTCAATTTCTAATGTATTTTTATTTGTACCCATCTACCATTAGGTGTCCTTCTTTTCCAGGCATTGGAAAACCTCCCTGGTCTCTGTGGTTGAATCTGTGTTTGAAATTCACTGCTCGATTGATGGACTTAAAAATAAAAATAATTGTATGTGTGGAGTACGAGGTAGTCATTCAAAAATCACTTTTAGTCCTTGCAACTTATTATGTGACTTGTTAAGCAAATCTGAACTTATTTAGGCTTGCCATAAAAAAGGGGTTGAATACTTGACTCAAGACATTTCAGCTTTTAATTTCTAATGAATTTGTAAACATTTTCTAAAAACATAATTCCACTTTGACATTATGGGGTATTGTGTGTTGGCCAGTGACAAAACATCTAAACTTGAACACAACAAAATGTGGAAAAAGGTAAAGTGGTGTGAATACATTCAGGCATGTGTGTGGGTACATATATACAGGAGGTTGGTGTCACCTTAATCAGGGAGGACACGCTCGTGTTAATGGCTGGAGTGGAATAGGGTGGAATGGTATCAAATACATCAAACACATGGTCTCCATGGTTTCCATGTGTTTGATGCCATTCCATTCGCTCCTTTCCAGACATTATTATGAGTCGTCCTCCCTCCAGCAGCCTCCACTGGTGTATACAATTTGTGTGGGTACACAAATTGTATATGCTTGCATATGGCCACTAGAGGGGAGAATACAGTCTTGAGAAATACCTTGATTTCCATACAGAGTTGTGTGTGTGAGTGCTCATCTAAACATTGTTATATCTATCCAAGAGTGTGTTGTAGAAGGACCCATCAGTCTAAAACACTATGTTATCTCTATCCAACAGTATATACAAAAGTATGTGGATACTCCTTCAAATTAGTGGATTTGGCTATTTCAGCCACACCCGTTGCTGATAGGTGCATAAAATCGAGCACACCGCCATGCAATCTCCATAGACAAACATTGGCAGTAGAATGGCCTTACTGAAGAGGCCAGTGACTTTCAACGTGGCACCGTCATAGGATGTCACCTTTCCAACAAGTCAGTTAGCCATATTTCTGCCCTGCTAAGTGCTGTTATTGTGAAGTGGAAACGTCTAGGAGTAACAACGGCTCAGCCATGAAGTGGTAGGCCACACAAGCTCACAGAACGGGACTGCAGAGTGCTCGGTTGCAACCCTCACTACTGAGTTCCAAACTGCCTCTGGAAGCAACGTCAGAACAAGAAATGTTCATCAAGAGCTTCATGAAATGAGTTTCCATGGCCAAGCAGCCGCACACAAGCCTAAGATTACCATGTGCAATGCTATATGTCAGCTAGAGTGGTGTAAAACTCGGACGGATTAACCTGGGTTTGGCGAATTCCAGGAGAACGCTACCTGCCTCAATGCATAGTGCCAACTGTAAAGTTTGGTGGAGGAGGAATAATGGTCTGGGGCTGTTTTACATGGTTCGGGATACAGCATACAATGACATTCTAGATGGTTCTGTGCTTCCACCTTTGTAGTAACAGTTTGGGGAAGGCCGTTTCCTGTTTCAGCATGACAATGCCCCCGTGCACAAAGCGAGGTCTGTACTTTTCTCTGTTCATCTTTTCCTCGATCCTGACTAGTCTCCTAGTCCATGCCACTGAAAAACATACCCACAGCGTCATGCTGGTGCCAGGTTTCCTCCAGACGTGACGCTTGGCATTCAGGCCAAAGAGTTCAATCTTGGTTTCATCAGACCAGAGAATCTTGTTTCTCATGGTCTGAGAGTCTTTAAGTTCCTTTTGGCAAACTCCAAGAGGTTGGTCGGTCGGTCGGTCGGTCTAAGACAGCGACTGCTGCAACACTAAAGAATACGTTTCTATCCATGTCTCTGTGGTAACACTCTACTGTACTGTCATGTCTCTGTGGTAACACTCTACTGTACTGTCATGTCTCTGTGGTAACACTCTACTGTACTGTCATGTCTCTGTGGTAACACTCTACTGTACTGTCATGTCTCTGTGGTAACACTACTGTACTGTCATGTCTCTGTGGTAACACTACTGTACTGTCATGTCTCTGTGGTAACACTCTACTGTACTGTCATGTCTCTGTGGTAACACTCTACTGTACTGTCATGCCTCATTCAGGGTGAGGGGATTCCACCTGACAGGACACCTCATGGTGTGGACGAGCAGGAGAGAGAGGGAGGATGGAGTTATATTCACTGTGTTATACAAGGCCTACTATATGTGTCCCCTCAATAGATGTATGAGCCACAGTAGGCCTATTATGTGTGTCCCCTCAATAGATGTATGAGCCACAGTAGGCCTATTATGTGTGTCCCCTCAATAGATGTATGAGCCACAGTAGGCCTATTATGTGTGTCCCCTCAATAGAGTTATGAGCCACAGTAGGCCTATTATGTGTCTCTACTGTTTAGGTCCAATCCTTTCCCTGCCAGTCGCAGGTAACTCAGGTGTGGGTGCATCATGGCAGGGTTGTTTACCACTATTGATCCTATTCCATTCATGTTGCTGTTCAACACACTGGAGGTTTTGTATGTAGCTCATCAGCAACATGAATCATTCCCAACGCCAGGTTCCTAGGCAGAGTTAAAATTGAACTGTCAGGGTTTCTAACACGGCCCTAAATAAATCACTCAGAGCAGTCTTCTCATACACACTCTTTACCTCATCCTCTCTCCCCCTTCTCTCTCTTTCTGCTTCCCTCCGTCTTGCACCCTCTCTGACTCTCTCTATGTATCTATCCGTCTTTCTCCCTCCCTCACTCCTAAAGCGGATTAAATGTATGTTCCTCGTACATCATTGTGTTGGGTCTGTCTGAGATCTGTCTGTCTGTCTGTCTGTGTCAGAGGCACACTGCTGAATGGTCATAGTTGTTTAATCAGAAATAGATTTTCCTCCAGAGTGAACCACACACATGCACGCGCACGCACATCCATTCACACACACCCTTGTGCCCGAGGTTTGCCATGTCTGGATGGGCAAAGGTGGGCAGAGCAGAGCAGAGAGGAACAGAACGCCACAGCACCACTTCCCCAGCAGTGTCTGCCTCTGCCGTGTTAGAACAGAGGCATAAATGGAGGTGAAATTGAAGAGCTATTTCATGCCACATTACGTACCACCACCCATCCATTGTGGGACTTTTTTCTCTGCTATAGTCTAACTTTTCTACTTATTGTGAATGGTAATAATCTTGATAATAGAGTTATTACAAAGCACTACATTTCACACAGCCTGAGGAAATTAGTTCCAGTCTATTGTCACTACCTCCAGGCTGGCTTTGTGAATGGGAACCTACAGATGTAGGATCTTAATTTGATCACTGTGTTGTCAGTGACAATTTTCCTACAGCCGCAGGACCTATACAAATTCACTGAAAACCCGCACTAACACACAGTTATATTAACATTAGCATTGCACTTTTCGTGTAGCTTAATTTTGGACAGCTAATAGCCTAACCACCGATCAAGCAACATTATGGACTCAAAAGTTCAAATCCTGTTGCTGCAGGATTATTTTACTTTGACATCACTGGTCAAATTAATATCATACATCTGTACCTCTATGATGAAAGGAATCAAAAGTGACAGCAGAAGGATAGTCCCATTTTAGTAGACACTCTTATCCAAAGCAACTTACAGTTAGTTAGTGCATACCTTTTCAGTACTTGTCCCCCATGGGAAAACCCACAACCCTGGTGTTGCAAACACCATGCTCTACCATTTGAGCTACACAGGACCAGTTAGATGGGTTGTATATATCTGACTTGCCTAGTTAAATAAAGGTTAAATAAATAAAATAAATAAATAAAAATATCTTGTAACTGTGGTTATTCATGTATAGAGTAGTAGCCCATGTACGATTATCAACCTATTTGAAACATGTCAGCGTATGCCTGGCGTCTACAGTGCCTCAGCTCTGTGGTAACAAGCTATTCACTGTTATTCACTGCTATTCGCTATTCCTGTTTTCCTACCAGCTCTCACAGTCTTACGTCAGAATTAGACATTTGTCCATGTTTCTCAAACTTAAAATTTAGTTTAAGGTTACGTTTAGGCATTAAGCCCGAATTTTTAAGGTTAGGGTTAAGTTTAGATATTAACTCAAAATTGTTAAGGTCAGGCATTAACTCTGAATGGTTAAAGTAAGGGCTAAGGTTTGGTTTAGGCTTTAAAGAAAAAAAAGATAAAAAACTAACTTTCTAATGCTGGATTCAAACATGCAACCAGAAACAGATGCCCATTTGCCATTCCTGTCCACAATGCCCTAGCAAAAATGAAACCTACTTAAAGGTAACGGCGCTCACTGTTGCCCCTAGTGACTGGTTTACACTTCATCTCCCAACGTCCTCAGACATGGATGGACGTCATATACTGACTGTGACTTGGCTGCTATTTTCAGCTTGACACGTGTCAAAAATAGACGTTCATCCATAATTCATCGAATTTCGTAGGGAAACTATGAGATTTTGCTTGGCTAACACCTAACTCTTCGATCTGGGTAAATGTGGTTAGTCTGGCTAACACCTAACTCTTCGATCTGGGTACATATGGTTAGTCTGGCTAACACCTAACTCTTCGATCTGGGTACATGTGGTTAGTCTGGCTAACACCTAACTCTTCGATCTGGGTACATGTGGTTAGTCTGGCTAACACCTAACTCTTCGATCTGGGTACATGTGGTTAGTCTGGCTAACACCTAACTCTTCGATCTGGGTACATGTGGTTAGTCTGGCTAACACCTAACTCTTCGATCTGGGTACATGTGGTTAGTCTGGCTAACACCTATCTCGAAGTCCTACTGACTTTAGTCTGGAAGGCTATTTTACTGTTGTCTGCACAATATGTCGATAATGAACGGGATGTGCTTATATACTGATTGGTTTTCCTCCGTGTCTTTCTCACTCAAACATCCACATGGACAATCACACACAACCCCCGAGCGCCGCTTCCAATACAACTGGTGAATTTTCAAGTCCAAACAACGTGAGGTCTCAAACCCCATGAAAGAAAAAAAACGTTTGAGGGAACCAATCAAAGTTCAACACATTCAGAAGCACATTTATGCACGAATACTGTATTTACAACTGACTCCTGTCCAGACTACCCACTGGGCAGACACTGGTTGAAGTGATGAAATAGACGTTGAATTTACGGCTGTGTCCAGTGGGCAGTGTGAGTCACGTCAGCCAGGCTAACATGGTAGGATGTGATAAAAAAAATAAAAAGAATATGCCCAGGTTGGGTTAAAATTATGAACTGTCAAAACATCCTCTGTACTTTTATGCCCTGGCAACTCAACGGCTCTTCAAACCTCAAGGGAGTTTTCTTATTGTCACTGTCGACCTTGGCTTTTCAAGTTCTCTTGAAAGATCAGCGACAATATGACATACGACTTTGAAATAGCACTAAAATAATGAATAAAATGTGATTCATTAAACGTGTTCTCCGTGACTTGGTGAAATAAAGTTTGAATAGGTACAATAGATTGTTAAGAATATTTTATTTACCTGGTGTTAAAGGTAGCCTGCATACTCAGTAGGGTCTTCTAATAAGCCAGGACACACGACAACACAACTCACAGCATAGAGTCAACATCATAATTTTCATCAGCTGGGTTCTGTTAAGATACGTTCCAATATCCACACTAGCTAGCAACCTACTTAGAATGCATGGCTAATACATAATCAATAACTGGTATGCCAGTGTGGATATTGGAGCAAAGCAGTCTTCTCAAAACAGGGGGTTCGATCTTCTTCTTCATCATCATCATCATCATCATCATCAGTACAGTCAAGTGAACAGAGTCATATCGTACAAATCTTTTCTCCTTAAAATGTTGTTGCTTTCAATGACACAGACACCTGCACATAAAAATTATATAATATCTATATATAGATTTGTCATTCATTCTATATGGATATGTCAGTCAAGGGATTTTAGCTTGGGATGCCTCTTCCTTCAGACAATGATCGAGAGACGCACACACACACACACACACACACACACACACGCTCAACTAACATAGGCAGATCTGTACATTTGAGAAGGGGACGTACGTACCCCTTTCTATAGTGATACTTCTTTGTACTGTATAGCTTACTCCCATCAAAACACAGTTACAAACAGGAGAGGGAATGACGGGTCAGTGGTCATGGTTGTCTGTAAACTGAGAGTCCCATGCATCCTCCAGTCCAGGGCTGGAACCAGAGAGGGCAAAGATTGGCACAATGCCACTTCTCTCTCTAATGTACAGTAGTGGTACATAGAACCTAGTAGGGGAAATGATACCTAGTCAGTTGTACAACTGAAATGTGTCTTCCACAATTAACCCAACCCCTCTGAATCAACATCATCAGCACCCGGGGAGCAGTTGTTGGGGTTAAGTGCCTTGCTCAAGGGCAGAACTGCAGATTTTTTCACATTGCTGGCTCTGAGATTTGAAACAGCAACCTTTCGGTTACTGGCCCAACGCACCTAACCGCCAGGCTACCTGCTGCATCTTAGAATGTTGAACGCTAATTCTTGTAGAACGGACTGGTTGTATCATGTAAATGAGTAAAAAACGTTTTAATTCAGAACCTTTTAAACACTATATCTTCAAAATAAGTGTGGAAACGGACAATCAAAAACATCTATTTGAAATATCTACATCTTATTGTTTAGGCAGTGAAAAAGCACTTTGTCAACAAGGAGTGTGGAATGATGTCATCGGTCTTGTAATCTGTCTTGAACCGCTTCGGACTGACATTTTGTTTTAGTTTCCACAAAACAACTTCACATGCTCAGAGAACAGACCATACTGCTAGTCACTCATATCCCTTTGGCTATTAGAACAGACCCACATCCCTTTGGCTGTTAGAACAGACCCACATCCCTCTGGCTGTTAGAACAGACCCACAAACCTCTGTTTGTTAGAACAGACCCACATCCCTCTGGCTATTAGAACAGACCCACATCCCTTTGGCTGTTAGAACAGACCCACATCCCTCTGGCTATTAGAACAGACCCACATCCCTCTGTCTTTTAGAACAGACCCACATCCCTCTGTTTGTTAGAACAGACCCACATCCCTCTGGCTATTAGAACAGACCCACATCCCTCTGGCTGTTAGAACAGACCCACATCCCTCTGACTGTTAGAACAGACCCACATCCCTCTGTTTGTTAGAACAGACCCACATCCCTCTGGCTATTAGAACAGACCCACATCCCTCTGGCTGTTAGAACAGACCCACATCCCTCTGGCTGTTAGAACAGACCCACATCCCTCTGGCTGTTAGAACAGACGTGGGTTGGAAAGGGTAGACAGGACAGTGATCATTGATTGTTTCAAACCCACTGGGCACAAACTGGTTGAATCAACATTGTTTTGACGTAATTTGTCAACATATTGTGATGTGGAATCTACGTGGAAAATACAGTATCAATAATACTGTTGTTTTGAGGGTGAAATTTCCACCACAGGATTATATTATCATGGTAACCACATTTCAACATAGACAAACCTTGTATAAAACATGTTAAATTTGTACCTTTAAAACAACATCAGATGTTCAACGTTATATTCACTATGAGAAAAAACTATAGGCTGTGCAGCACCTCCTACTGGAAAATGTATCTATCAACAACTACACCTCGGTCTCCCTCCAGGGTTTAACCAAGACCAGCCTGCTTAGCAAATATATTTATTACTGACTATTACCAATGTGCTATCACAAGAGTGATTGTTGAGAGGTCGCCACTTAAAAACTAAATAAATTCACTGTTGGTAGTGAAACGTCATTCCAACAGGTAGGTTTGACAGAACAGTTTAAATGTGACCAAACATAATCACTAATATATAAATTATGCTATTTAGGCCTATATAGCATTGGCAAAGTCATCAACAACTATTGTTTCAATTCAACCCAGAATTCAACTAAAAATAGATATACAATAGGCCTAGGATTTCAAGCTCTGGTTGATTTCAAATGTAATGATATTGAATTGTGCAACCATGAACATTTGAAGGAGATGTATCTTCTACTTGGATAGTTCCATCTGTGCCACTGACTTAGTCTGGCTTTAATTACAGTTTGTCTACAAGTTAATAATTGATATGTTGTATTCACGTCTCCATGTCAACCAACAATCTAAGTTAAAGAATAGGACTAAATCAAATCAAAATGAGTTTAAGTTGGATTTACTGCTTTTCTTTAAACTTGAAATCATGTTTGAGGTGGAGATGTGAATCTAACAGTTATTTGTATACAAACAGGAATTAAAAACAGACTAAGTCACCATGCATTTACATCCCAATTCTGACCTGTTTTCTACTGATTGGTCTTTTGACCAATCACATCAGATCTTTTCAGATTATTTTCACAGCTGATCCGATTAAATGCAGTCTCAGTGGCACAGACGGAACTACCCAAGCGGAAGATAAATCTTAAAAATGTTGACATTTGCTTGCGTTGATAAGGAAACACAATTCAATATCACTTTTGAAATACAATAAATAGCCTATTAACTTGTCGACAAGTTACAAATTATATGTTGGATTCAAGTCACCAACTCAACCAAAACTAAAAGTTAACGATTAAGCCAGTGGTTCAGATGGAACTATCCAAGCAGTAGCTACATCTCCTTTAAATGTTGATATTTGGTTGCTTGGTCAACCAAACACAATTCAATATTACTTTTGTAATACAGGAAATAGCCTTAAGATAAGGCTATCTTACAAACTAATGTAACATTTAACCTTAAAATTAGTAACACATCCATGGCCACATTTAGATTTTACTGTAACTATACATTTCTTCTTACTGAATCGTATAAAGTATGCGTGTTCCAGATAGCATGCATAGGTGGTTGCAGGTCTGTGGAGATCTTCACAGTTGTTGTAATAATCTGGTAGAATCTTGATCGAAATTGATCCCTTGCACATGTACTTTTGATGTAATTAGATGAAGCACAGTGATAAGTGATAACACATTAATTTGTTTTATAAATAAACATAATATTTGGCATTGTATTCCCATTTGAACCTTGCTGTGCTTTTAAATGGTTGAAAGCGCAGTGATAAACATTTGGGTAACAATTAAACCAAAAATCTGACATTGTTTTTCCATTGTAACCAAATGTCCACATTGAAATGATGTGGTGTGCCCAGCGGTGTTTTCTACTCAGTCTCTATTCTGTTACTATAAATCAATATCCGGTTGGTCGGTCGGTCAGTCGGTCGGTCAGTCGGTAGGTTGGTCGGTCGGTCGGTAGTGACAAAATGTGTAATATACACAATACCACCCCAGGTCAACTGTCACTGTACTGTACTGTACACCAAAATACTATACATCCACAAATTCAAAAAGTACAAATAAAAAAGATGTGAAAATAAAAACGTAAAAGTCTGTACGAGTCTTCTTGAACAGAGGACATTCCATAGAAAGGTAGAAGTTCTGATTGGCGATGATGTAACGAACGATAATGTAACGAATGATGTAATGAACGATGTAATGAATGAAGTAATGAACGATGTAATGAATGATGTAATGAATGATGTAATGAACGATGATGTAATGAACGATGTAATGAATGATGTAATGAATGATGTAATGAATGATGTAATGAATGATGTAATGAATGATGTAATAAACAATGTAATGAATGATGTAATGAATGATGTAATGAATGATGTAATGAACGACGTAATAAACAATGTAATGAACGATGTAATGAACGGGTGGAAAGCTGCTCACTTTGTTTTTCCTGGAAACATCCAGTCCTGTCTTGATGTATTCTATTCATCCCTCTCTCCCTCTCTCCCTTCTCTGTTCTGTTGCTTTTCATCCGACTTGCCAAAAAAACCTCACCACTCTTCCTCTAACCTCTCCTCCTTTTTAAAAGTCAAGCGTTCCACCTCCAAAGAGGTAAGAGCCCTCCGTCGTCATTCACTTGTTCTCTTTCTTTTCTTCTATCAAGGATTAGGATTCTCTCCTCTCTCTCTCTCTCTCTCTCTCTCCTCTCTCTCCTCTCTCTCCTCTCTCTCTCTCCTCTCTCTCTCTCTCTCTCTCTCTCTCTCTCATCCACCCACCCACTCACTTTCCCAGTGGAACAAGCCTTGAACAAACTGAACTGGCAGAAAAATGTATTGTGGTATTCATGCACATGCACAGTCTCTCTTCACACCTCAGCCCCTCACAACCTGGTACCCCCCTCCACTGCCCCCCTCAATCCCTGTTGCCGTTGGTAACAAACATTAACCTCGCATCCCCCAACTTATTCTACACCAGTGTTCTTCACTCTCAATCCTGGAGAGCTACAGGACTATGCAGGCTTTTGTTCCAGCCCAGCACTAATAAACCTGATATCCTCAAATCAACGGTTCATTACACCTTACATCAGATGTGCTGTTTGTTAGTGTTGGGCTGGAGCTAAATCCTACACAAGCCTGTATCTCTCCAGGACCCAGGTTAAGTTGGGACTCCTGTCTTTAGACCCAGGAGTCAGGTGAAGCAGGGTAGTGGCTGGTCTCGTAGTTGAGTTCGGAGTAGGGCCGGGATGCAGAGTAGAAGTCCACATAGTTGCCTGTGGACTTAAGGCCCAGGTGCATCCGGAGGTCCGTGGCGGCCTGAGACGGGGGCTGGGGGAGGGGCTGGTCCGGAGGCTCAAAGAAGGAGTCGTCCAGCATGCGGCCGGGGTTCTGCGGAGGAGGGAAGGATGGAGGAAGGGATGGAGGGAACGTGTTGTAGTCTTTTATAGGTGTAGAGGAGCAGTCTGCCTGCAGATCCGTGGGCTGGGGAGGAAGTGAAAACACCATGGAGTTAAAGTTTCATCTACTAAACGTGAGTCTGTATTAAGTTAACTTTTCACAGAGCTGTTTAATCTGTCTAACTTCATCGGGGTACGGTTTCATGTTGCCATAGTTTCAAGCTATCCCGTTTTTTTGGCGTGTTCAATGGTGAAGATTCCAGAACACATCAGAGCTTATGAGAACCTCCGCCTAGCTGAAGATGTAACCGTGACAACCATCACCATGGCACCAGGTAACAAGGAGGTAACTTGGCAACAAGAAAGGCCATCAAAATCTGTGTGTGCGTGCAGAAATGTGAGTTTGTGTGTAGGTGCATGTTTGTATGTACGTATTTTGTATTTAACCTTTATTTAACTAGGCAAATCAGTTAAGAACAAATTCTTATTTACAATGACGGCCTACCCCAGTACCATCCTATGGGACTCCCGACTGGTTGTGATACAGCCCAGGATTGAACCAGGGTCTGTAGTTACGCTTCTAGCACTGAGATTCAGTGCCTTAGACCACTGCACCACTCAGGAGCCTCATTGTATGTGTATGTGTGTGTGTGTGTGTGTATGTATATGTATGTGTATAGGTATGTGTATATGTATGTGTGTATGTGTGTGCTTATGTATGTGCGTATGTGTGTGTTTATGTGTGTGTATGCATGTGTGTGTGTGTGTGTGTGTGTGTGTGTGTGTGTGTGTGTGTCTGTGTGTGTGTGTGTGTGTGTGTGTGTGTGTGTGTGTGTGTGTGTGTGTCTGTGTGTGTGTGTGTCTGTGTGTGTGTGTGTGTGTCTGTGTGTGTGTGTGTGTGTGTGTGTGTGTGTGTGTGTGTGTGTGTGTGTGTGTGTGTGTGTGTGTGTGTGTGTGTGTGTAACCATGCTCACCTGGTTGTGGTTTATCTGGTCATTAGCATTAACATAAGAGTTCCGGAATAACGTGGATGATCCACAAGAGATTAAAACTGAAAGAAGAGAAAGAGAGAGTGACAAGGTGTCTATACTGTAGGTAAATCTAGAGCTAGTAATTAGTGACTGCATGTTAAAGAGTTAAGAGAACTATATAATACAAATAATAATAATACATTTTATGAAGCACTTTTCATTACAAAGAGAATCTCAAAGATGGATGGAGAAAAAATAAAAAGTGAGATAGCTAACTGTTGGAGATATGTATTTTACAGAGAGAAAAAAATGTAGGGTGGAGAGAGAGAGAGATGGGGAGTGAGAGAGGGGGAGAGTGGGAGGGGGAAGAGAGAGATGGAGGGGGAGTGAGAGAAGGGGGAGAGAGGGAAGGGGAGAGAGGGATGTGGAGTGAGAGAGGGGGGAGAGAGGGAGGGGAGAGAGAGAGGGAGGGAGAGAGGGAGGGGGAGAGAGAGGGATGGGGAGTGAGAGAGGGGGGAGCAGGAGGGGGGAGAGAGAGATGGAGGGGGGAGTGAGAGGGGGGGAGAGAGGGAGGGTGAGAGAGAGGGATGGGGAGTGAGAGAGGGGGGAGCAGGAGGGGGGAGAGAGAGATGGAGGGGGGAGTGAGAGGGGGGGAGAGAGGGAAGGGGAGAGAGAGATGGAGGGGGGAGTGAGAGGGGGGGGAGAGGGATGGGGAGAGAGAGATGGAGGGGGGAGTGAGAGGGGGGGGGAGAGGGAGGGGGAGATAATGACAGAAAGAGATATGTAGATGGGAAGTAATAATCTGTTATTCCTCTCTTTTTTCACACACCTGCCATGGTGTCTTTTCGGGATGTGTGCTCTCCATTGTTGTCGTGGAAACCTGCATTGGTTGCCGTGGAGTCGTATTCGGGCTTGCGCTCCTTCATACTCATCATCTCTCTGGGAGAGGACGGGGCGCTAGCTGTAACACACACACACACACACACATTATTCATCATTAGGTGTGTTCAGTTTGACAGCATGATGGCTGTCTCCTGCCAGAGTAGCACACAGTAATCCCCGGAACACGCGCACACACACACACAGACGTGATCTCCCATTACAGTCCCCTGAAAATGCTTACCTACACACCGTCTATAATACTGCTTACCTACACACTACAGTCACTAATACTGGTCTATAATACTGCTTACCTACACACTACAGTCTATAATACTGGTCTATAATACTGCTTACCTACACACCACAGTCTATAATACTGGTCTATAATACTGCTTACCTACACACCACAGTCTATAATACTGGTCTATAATACATCTTACCTACACACTACAGTCTATAATACTGGTCTATAATACTGGTCTATAATACTGCTTACCTACACACCACAGTCTATAATACTGGTCTATAATACTGGTCTATAATACTGCTTACCTACACACCACAGTCTATAATACTGGTCTATAATACATCTTACCTACACACTACAGTCTATAATACTGGTCTATAATACTGGTCTATAATACTGCTTACCTACACACCACAGTCTATAATACTGGTCTATAATACTGGTCTATAATACTGCTTACCTACACACTACAGTCTATAATATTGGTCTATAATACTGCTTACCTACACACCACAGTCTATGATACTGGTCTATAATACTGGTCTATAATACTGGTCTATAATACTGCTTACCTACACACCACAGTCTATAATACTGGTCTATAATACTGGTCTATAATACTGCTTACCTACACACTACAGTCTATAATACTGGTCTATAATACTGGTCTATAATACTGCTTACCTACACACCACAGTCTATAATACTGGTCTATAATACTGGTCTATAATACTGCTTACCTACACACTACAGTCTATAATACTGGTCTATAATACTGCTTACCTACACACCACAGTCTATAATACTGGTCTATAATACTGGTCTATAATACTGCTTACCTACACACCACAGTCTATAATACTGGTCTATAATACTGCTTACCTACACACTACAGTCACTAATACTGGTCTATAATACTGGTCTATAATACTGCTTACCTACACACTACAGTCTATAATACTGGTCTATAATACTGGCCTATAATACTGCTTACCTACACACTACAGTCTATAATACTGGTCTATAATACTGGTCTATAATACTGCTTACCTACACACTACAGTCTATAATACTGGTCTATAATACTGGTCTATAATACTGCTTACCTACACACCACAGTCTATAATACTGGTCTATAATACTGCTTACCTACACACCACAGTCTATAATACTGGTCTATAATACTGGTCTATAATACTGCTTACCTACACACCACAGTCTATAATACTGGTCTATAATACTGCTTACCTACACACCACAGTCTATAATACTGGTCTATAATACTGCTTACCTACACACTACAGTCTATTATACTGGTCTATAATACTGCTTACCTACACACTACAGTCACTAATACTGGTCTATAATACTGCTTACCTACACACTACAGTCTATAATACTGGTCTATAATACTGCTTACCTACACACTACAGTCTATAATACTGGTCTATAATACTGCTTACCTACACACTACAGTCTATAATACTGCTTACCTACACACCACAGTCTATAATACTGGTCTATAATACTGGTCTATAATACTGCTTACCTACACACCACAGTCTATAATACTGGTCTATAATACTGCTTACCTACACACCACAGTCTATAATACTGGTCTATAATACTGCTTACCTACACACCAGTCTATAATACTGGTCTATAATACTGCTTACCTACACACCACAGTCTATAATACTGGTCTATAATACTGGTCTATAATACTGCTTACCTACACACTACAGTCACTAATACTGGTCTATAATACTGCTTACCTACACACTACAGTCACTAATACTGGTCTATAATACTGCTTACCTACACACCACAGTCTATAATACTGGTCTACAATAATGCTTAAGTACACACTATAGTCTATACTACTGCTTACCTACACACATTACAGTCTATAATACTGCTTATGTAGGAGAGTTAAAATAGTTATTCCATCAAACTTCAAATTATTAGAATAGTTTACAACGCAGAACAGAACATCCAGGTTAAGGGTCAGTGGCCCAAGCCCGCGAACAGGAATGTTCCATGTTCAGACAGAAGGGGAATCAGATCTCTATGATCGCCAGGAATTATGTTTATATTTTAATTTGTTACACTACTAGTACTGCCTGTTGATGTTAAGGAGGCAGCTACAGTAGCTGGATGATATTAACATGTTCGGTTTTTATTTATTTTATTTAATCTGGGTGCTAACGTCACCCACTAACACTGTGTTACTGCCCGTAGCTCCTCAGTCCGAGAAAGGTATGTGTCGCAGATTACTCCTGTGTAGAAGTACATAACGTTAAATAAATAAGGGAGTGTGAGACTATTGAAACGTAACTTCCAGAGTTTTATAGCTGTTATTGATATAGTTTTACAGAGCGCTAAAAAGTATTGCTGTTGCTAGCTAGCATGTTTTTCTGTGATGCAGATGGTTAGCCGAGCTGCCGATTTATGCTACCGTTGCATTATGGGAGATGTGGTTTTAGCTCTAAATGGGATAAATGCGATTTCATGTTGTAGCTTGTTTGTATTACAGTGTTTTTGTACCTGAGTTGTTGTATTTTAATACTGTCAACACTGAAAGCACCTAGCAATGTATTGGAGATGTGAGACAGGATATGTGTTTTACTTTTGTCCGCAGGCAGGTGGAGAGGACCAACCAGGAGCTGGGGAGGTTCCTTAGGAGTCAATGTCAGGAACAGCAGGGGGAGTGGGCCCGGTTCCTTCCCTGGGCGGAGTACGCCCAGAACTCACTTCGTCATTCCTCCACCAGGCTGACTCCCTTCCAGTGCGTCCTGGGGTCTCAGCCGGCCCTGTCCCCGTAGAACCCGAGTCAGACCGTAGCTCCTGCGGTGGACGAGTGGTTCCGGCGCACAGAGGAGGTTTGGAACGCTGCCCACTTGAGGCTCCAACACGCCGTCCGCCGCTAGAAGAATCAGGCGGACCGCCACCGCAGTGAGGCTCCCGTGTTCCAAACCTCCCACTCCGCCTGTCCTGCTGGAACCTGAGCCCCCGGTTTGTGGGGCCTTTCAAAGTCCTCCGGGGGCTTAATGAGGTAACATACTGATACTTTTCATGTCTCCCTCAGGCTGGTGGTTCCTGGTCCCCTGGCTGGTGCCGTCCCCCCTGACACCCCTCCGCCTCCCCTGGACATCAATGGGACCCTGCCTATGCCGTCAGGTCCCTCCTGGACTCAGCTCCAGTACCTGGTGGACTCGGAGGGGTGCAGTCCAGAGGAGCGCTGATGGGTCTCGGCGGCCGACATCCTGGACCCCAACATCGTCCGGGGTTTCCATCTCCACCGTCCGGACCAGCCCACTCCTCCCTCTTTTTTGTTCACACTTGTACGCTTCTCATGTCCTGTTTATCTTCATGATTCTTATTATTAAACTCACCTTCTGCACCTTCTTCCTGACTCCCAGCATATACATTACTTACTTCACACATTATTTAAACTGCTTACCTACACTTACTCTGTCCAGACCATAGAGTGCTTTAGGACTGTAACAGAACCCTGTGACAGCTGTGTTAAACGGATCATTACTACTGTAACAGAACCCTGTGACAGCTCTGTTAAACAGATCATTACTACTGTAACAGAACCCTTTGACAGCTGTGTTAAACGGATCATTACTACTGTAACAGAACCCTGTGACAGCTCTGTTAAACGGATCATTACTACTGTAACAGAACCCTGTGACAGCTGTGTTAAACGGATCATTACTACTGTAACAGAACCCTGTGACAGCTGTGTTAAACGGATCATTACTACTGTAACAGAACCCTGTGGCAGCTGTGTTAAACGGATCATTACTACTGTAACAGAACCCTGTGACAGCTCTGTTAAACGGATCATTACTACTGTAACAGAACCCTGTGACAGCTCTGTTAAACGGATCATTACTACTGTAACAGAACCCTGTGACAGCTCTGTTAAACGGATCATTACTACTGTAACAGAACCCTGTGACAGCTCTGTTAAACGGATCATTACTACTGTAACACAACACCGTCACTGGGCCCTTCAGTGTTAGATGTGGATACCCCTTGGAGACCAGGTCTGAGTGCTATCAGCATGGTACACTGAGCGCCAAGGTGCCCAGAAAGGTTACACAGACACGCACACACTCACAGGTAACCCCATTTCAGTTAAAACAGTCATGTGAGCAGGATCTAAGGAGAGAAACAGTTGATCCATGAAACCCTTCCACTCTGTGATGCGATTATAATGTACTACTCAGTCACACGTAGACAGCTGTTATAGCTGTGTGTGTGTGTTGCCCCTGGGGCAGTGTAAATCACAGATAACAGACTCTCTCTCTCTCTCTCTCTCTCTCTCTCTCTCTCTCTCTCTCTCTCTCTCTCTCTCTCTCTCTCTCTCTCTCTCCTCTCTTCTCTCTCTCTCTCTAT